>JAQQSU010012581.1:0-11878 GCA_028627135.1 Pseudochirops cupreus | reverse complement strand
GACCATTTTTGCAGAATGTTGTAGGTAGAATTCTTGCTTAGGTACAGGTTAGATTAGATGGCCTCTGAGTTCCCTTTCAACTCTGAAATTCTGTGATTATTTGATGTTAGCACTGAAAGGGACCTTAGAAATCACAAATTATTGCTGCCACCCAATGCTTTCCATTGTGGCAAAACTTCAGCCCCTCCCCTGCTATTCTGAAACACCTGGGGCTCTCTGAATCACTGAGCTTGAAGTAATTAACCCACCTGGACTTTTGCTTAGAGTCTGTGGTCTCTCCCCAGCTGGGAACCTCAGGAGACCTCTTGACTGCTATGTTCAGGACTGACAGAAAATAATTCAGCTCTGCTGGATGGGCCTGGGCACATCTCTTTAGTGATCCAAAGTTGCTGTGAGGTATAAGTTTTACATGATCATTATTGTGCCCCCTGATTCCAGTCAAATCATTGACCCATAGAAGAAACACTTTATTATCTCATTATAATTCCCTTGAACTCTTTACTCCATTTTTCATATTAAAATGACATAGCATTAGTAGCACTGAGCATGAATTGGCCATGAGTAATAGAGTCTTAATTCACCCTACCCAGTTAAAAGTGTTTTTCATGGATGGACTGTACTGATGAAAATGACACTACCCTTCTTGAAAATTGGCAGATGGAACATTTCTCTAGCTATACAACTTACTTGAAAGGGGAAAAGAAGGAAGATAGAGAGAGATTGTTTTGTATCCCAAGGCAATAATTCCTGTAAGAAGTAGCTTCCTACCATGTACAGCATTTATTTTTAAATTAGGCTAATGCACATTTAATGTTTATCATAATAACTTTTTTTTAGGTAGGGCCTGGGAAGAGGTTTTCCATTACACTAAAGAAAAAATTTCTAGCATCTGTTTGTCCTTTTGATACCATCATGAGAAATGGATGCAAGAAATGTGTCTCTTAGGCAGTGTAGTTGAATGAATAAATCTCCTTAACTTGGGTAGAAGGATTAGACAAATCTTGATATTTTCAGATATCAGTGTTTGGTCATAAAATTTTTATAATCAGGAAGGGCCTTAAAGGTCATCATATTCAGCATCCTTTTAAAAGTTTTTATTGATAATTTTCTTTCATTTCATAGTCTTTTTTATATGTAGTATCTCCAGTCCTTGTCCTTTCTCCATTAGTTCCTCCATGGTAAGAAAAAAGAAATGATGAGTAAAAACCAAAGGACATAATGATCACATCTGCCATCATATGCAACAATTTGCATTTAAAGTTCCCCACCTTTCTCCCAAAATGAGGTAGATATATTTCATTATCTGTTTTCTGGGATCGAGATAGGTCATTACAATGATTCAAAATTTGATTTCCTTTAAGCATTCTTTTCATTTGCATTGTTACACAAATTGTGTTATATTTTTTTTTCCTGATTTGGGAATGCTTATTTCACTTTATACTAGTTAATGTAAGCCTTCTTTTGATCCTCTGAATTCTTTACATTTGATAATTCCTTACAAGCCCCCCAAAATTCCATTATATTTATAAACCATGATTTCTTTAATTATCTCCAAATCAATGGGTGTACATTTTCTGGGGTTTTGCTGCCACAAATAACTTTCAAAGAAGATATGTTTCAGAAGAGTGCTGATCAATTTGAATTCAAATAAGTTTCTGTACTTAAAGTTGCCTATATCAATAGAATAACAAAAATGAGACCCTTTCTCTCAAGAAAAAGAAGGGAAGGCAAGGGGAGAGAATTTAAAAGGCAACAAACAGGTTGTAAAAGGAGCAAACAACAGCAAAAACCTGACCATAAAAGTTTCTATGGTGACAGGGAAGCTCAGAGCACCAACTTAGAAAATACCTTGATATCCTAGAACTAGAAGATAGAATATAAATACAAAGAATTCACCCATTACCTCCTAAAAGAGATTCTAAGTCTCTCTAAGTAGCCAGAAAGATACTATTCAAGTACTGTGAAACCAGAGTCTGGATCACACAAGATTTCATGATTATAGGAAGGATTAAGGAAGCAGAACATTTGCATTATGATATTCCAGAAGGTGAGGAAGCTGATTACAAGAAAGAATTACTTAGCAAAACTAAATATAATCCTTCAAGAGAAAAATGAATATTTATTGAAATGGAGGAATTTCAAGGATTCCTGATGAAAAGACTAGAACTAAATAGAAAACCTGACATTTAAGAACAAGATTCAAGAGAAACATTAGAAAGGTAAACAGGAAAGAGAAATCCTAAGAGACTTAATACGGTTAAACTGTTTCTTTTATTATATGGGAAGATGATACATTTAATTCTTAAAAACTTTATCATTATTAGGGCAGTTAGAATAATACATAGACAGAGATTATGGGTGTGAGTTGACTAGAATGGGATGGTCTCAAAAATAAAATTAAGGAGACAGAGGGATGTACTAGGAAAGGGAGCAGAAGAATGGAGAAAATGTTCTCACATAAAAAGGGAATGCAAGAAAGAGCTTTTACAGTGGAGAGGGAATGAGAAGCGTGGTTGGCAGTGTTTGAATATCATCCTCATTGGAATTGTTCCAAAAAGGGAATAACATACACAGTCAGTTGGGTATATTTGTCTCAGCAACAAGGAAGTAGGAAGTAAAAGGGATCAGAGCAGAGGGTAGTGGTGATAAAAGGAAGGCAGATTAAGGGAGGCAGTAATCAGAAGCAAAACAGACTTTTAAGTAGGGACAGGATAAAAATAGTGAGAAAAGGCTAAAGAGAAGAAAAGAGTAGAGAAGGAAATATACAGTAATCATAACTTTGAATGTGAATGAGATGAATTTATCCACAAAACAGGAAGTAGATAGCAGATTCTAAACAAGATGTTGTTTACAAGAAACACTCTTAAAAAAGAAAAACATAGAGAGCAAAAGTAAGGATAAGGTAGTAGCACAAAATCTATTATGCTTCAACTAAGGCTAAAAAGGCAGGCATAGCCTGATCTCAGAGAAAGCAAAAACTAAAATGGACCAAATTAAAAGAGTTAGGTAAAGAAACTACTATGGCAAATGAAGTGATATCAATACTAAACACACATGCAAAATAGCATAACATCCAAATTGTTTAAGGAAAAATTAAATGAGTTATAGTAGGAAATAGACAATAAAACTATAATAGCAGATGATCTCAACTTTCCCCTACCAGAATTAGAAAAATACAACCATAAAATAAATATGGAAGATAAGGAAATGAATAGAATTTTTGAAAAGATATGATAGACTTATTTAGAAAGTAATAGAAAGGAGTATACCTTTAGCTCATCTGTGTTACCTTCACAAAAACTGACCATATATTAGGGCATAAAAACCTCACAAAACAATGCAAAAAAGAAGGAATATTAATTGTATCCTTTTTAGACTATAGCATAATAAAAATTATATTCAATAAACAGACATGAAAACATAGATTAAAATTAATTGGAAACTGTACAATCTTATCTTAAAATATGAATGAATCAAAGAATAAATCATAGAATCAATAATTTCATCAAAGAGAACAACAACAGGACAACATACTAATATTCACAGGATGTAGCCAAAGTAGTCCTTGTGGGAAAATTTATATATCTAAATGTTTACATCAATAAAATAAAGAGTAGATAAATGAATTGGGCATATGATTAAAGAAAAAGAAAAACTACAAAGGGCAGACAAGAGGAAGCAACAAAGCTGTATTGTCTCAACATTTCCCTCCAAACAATTTTAAAATGAAACCTCGAATGCAATTTTGGATCAGCAGAGACAACAAAAGGTCAAGATAAGACTTTTTCTGGTCTAAGAAAACTTAAGAGTTTTGCAGGAGAAGTCTATAACATTGGTGTGGAGGCTGGTTCAAATTACACACATGGATGCAGCAACAGCAGCTTCAGTTGCAGCTTTGGAAGGTCTCAGTCCAAAAATAATAAGAGGGTCAGACAATTGATCAGAAAGAGGTTACAGGGGACCCTTTGCTGGAATTGGGGGCAGCTGGCACTATTTGGAACCTCTATTGTTCACACACATTTCTGTGTTAAATTCCAGGGCAGAGAGGAACTCTGGTGGTTGGTCACAAGGGAGTAGGGGACCAGTTCATAGTTCCAGGATCAAGAGTATTGCTGAAGTTTAAAACAGCAGGGGAACAGAGAACCTGGTCAGAGTTCCAGGGCTAAAAGGAGTAGTAGTGCTTAAGAATAGATCAGGGGCCCTTCCTGGGTAAAAAACAGGGAAAGACCAAGAGAGTAGTAACCATACTTTTCCTAGGATCACACCACCTTAAAAGCACCAAAAACTTGCAGATTATTGAACTACCTCTGAAAATAACATGAAATAAGATGAAGCTTGGAACAGTCTCCCCAACACCCAGGTGAGTAGAGCCCAACTTAATGTAAAGTTCAAAGTTAAGAAATAGACTAGAAAAAGGAGCAAACTAACTCATCCATAAAATGTTACAAAGGTGGAAGCAAAGATCAAAACATAAACTTAGTAGAAGACAATGGTATGAAAACAGTTACAAGAAAGCCTCAAAGAAAAATGCTAGTTGAACCTAACTCAAACACATAAATTTCTGTGAGAGTTTAACAAAAAGAGAGAGTGGAAGAAAAAAAAATTCAGAAAAACAATAAGAATGATGCAATAAAAGTAGGAAAAGAGAATAAAAAAAAAATGATGTGTTTCACAAACAAGTACTGAAGATAATTAAAGAAACAAAACTTGCCTAATGGTAAAAGAGGCACAGAAATTCACTGAAAAAAGAACTCTTTAAAAAGCAGAATAGGCCAAATGGGAAAAGAGGCACAAAAGCTTACTGAAGAAAATAATTCCTTAAAAATTGTAATTTGGAAAGTGAAAGTTAATGACTCCATGAGGCATTAGAAAAAAACAAAACTGAGTTAAAAGGATGGGGAAAAAAGAGAAGAAAATGAGAAATATCTCACTGGAAAAACAACTTACCTGAAAAATAGATTGAAGAGAGATAATTTAAGAACTATTGGACAATCTGAAAGCCATGTTAAGAGAAAGAACCTAAACATAATGTTTTAAGAAATTATAAAGGAAACTTGCCCCAATATCTTAAATCCAGAGGGCAAAGTAGAAATTGAAAGAATTCACCAATCACATCTTGAAAGAGATCCCAAAATGTAAACATCAAGGAATATTACATCCAAATTCCAGAGCTCCCGTGTGAAGGAGAAAATATATAAAGCAGTTAGAAAGAAAGAATTCAAACATTGTAGAGTCATAAGATTAAGTGGCTTCCAAGTTAAAGGAGTGGAGGTTCTGGAATATGATATTCTGGAGGACAAAGGACCTAGAATTTAACCATGAATAACCTATCTAGCAATACTGAGTATAATCCTTCTATTGAAAATAAATATGTAATGAAATGGAGGACTTTCAAACATTCATGATGAAAATATTAGAGCTGAATAATTTGATTTACCAATACAAGACTAAAGAGTAGCATAAAAAGGTGAACATAAAATGGTTCTAAGGAGTTCAATAAAGTTGGACTGTTTATATTGCAATATGGGAAGATGATATATGCAATTCCTAAGACTAATAAGGGCTGTTAAAAGGAGTTTACATAGACAGAGAGCATGGGTGTGAGTTGATTGTGTTGGAATTATCTCCAAAAAAAATATGAAGGGGTAAGAAAGGAGGCTGCAGTGGGAGAAGCAGGGAATGAGAAGTACAACAGGGAAATTTTTTCTTACATAAGTGGTAGTCAAGGAAGAGCTATTACAATGAAGAGGAACATGTGAGGCATGGCAGGTAATACTTGAACCTCACTCTTATTGGAAATGTTTTAAAGATAAAATAATATATATGCACACTCAAGTGTGTTTAGAAAGCTAATTTACCCAAAAGAGTAAGAGGAGGGAAAGGGGATAAGAGAAAAGAGGGAAGGAAAGATAAAAAGGAAAGCAAATTAAGGAAGGCAGAGGTTAGAAGCAAAATAGACTTTTGAAAAGGGAAAGAATAAAAGGAGAGAGAGAGAGAGAGAGAGAGAGAGAGAGAGAGAGAGAGAGAGAGAGAGAGAAGGAAAAACAGAAGAAAATAGGATAAGGGAAATATACTGTAATTGTAACTGTGAATGTGACTGGGATGAGCTCAGCCATATAATAGAGGTGGACAACAGATGGATTAGAAACTAGAATACAACAACTTGTTGTTTACAAGAGAAACATTTTAAATCAGAAGTTCCCTAACTTATTTGATCTACCACTCCCTTTAAAAAAAAGAGAGAGAAATTACTCAGTACCCCACTGGAAATCTACTTTCTTTAACCCTTTAATGGTTTTTTTGAAATTAGCATCACCCAAGGTTACTAGCACCTCATGAATTGTTCTAGAGCCCCCCCCCCCGGGGGGATGGTAGCACTTACTTTAGGAATTTATATATTAAAAAAAAGACACACACAAAGGTAAACTAAAGGGCTAATGCAGAATCTAATACATCTCAGTTGAAGTAAACAAGGCAGAGTAGAAATCTTAGTCAAAGAGAAGCAAAAGCAAAAATAGACTAATGAAAGAGATAGTGAAATTATGTTTTGCTAAAAGGTACCATACACATAATACACAGTTGTAAATGACCATAGTAATCTAGTGTTCGATAAACCCAAATGTCCAAGCTCTTGGAACTCACTATTGGGCAAAAATTGCTGAGAAAACTGGAAAACAGTGTGGCAGAAACTAGGTATAGATCATTTTACATTGTGTATAAAGAAAAGGTGAAAATAGGTATGTGATTTAAACATGATAATATAAACAAATTAAATGAACATAGAAACTTTTTACCTGTCAGATGTATGGCTAAGGAAAGAACTTATGACCAAAGAAGAGTTAGAGAGATTGTAGAAAGGAAAATGAGCAATTTAAACTACATTAATTTTGTTTTTGCATAAGCAAAACCAATGCAGCCAAGATTAGAGGGAATACAAGAAACTTGGAGGGAGGGGTGAAAATTACATCAAATTTCTCTGATAAAGGCCTCTTTTCTCAAATATATAGGGGAATGAGTGAAATTTACTTTAAAAATACGCCATTTTCCAACTGATAAATGGTCAAAGGAAACACAGCAGGCAGTTTTCAGAAGAAGAAATTGAAGCTATTTATGGCCATATAGAAATATTCTATTGACTAGAGAAATACAATTAAGAACAACTTGGAGGAACTATCTCACACCACCTATCAGACTGGCTAATATGACAGAAAAAGGAAATGATAAATGTTGAAGGGGACATAGAAAAATGTGGGCAATTAATGTACTTTTGGTGGAGTTGTGAACTGGTTCAATCATTCTGGAGAACAATTTGTAACTATCATGAGAGATCTATAAAACTGTACATCCCCCTTGACTCAGAAATACCATTTCTGCATCTCAAAGAGATCAAAGAAAATGAAAAATGATGTATATGTACAAAAATATTTGTAGCAACTCTTCTTGTGGTGACAAAGAATTGAAAATTGAGGGGATTCCTATCAATTATGGAATGGCTCTTCCAGAAGCCAAGATGTCAGAGTAAACAGTAAGTTGCTCTCACTGTCCTTTACTGACGTTGAAAAACCCAGAAAATATGGCCCCAAGAAAAATCCTGCAATAGTAGAGCCAGCAGAAGGACAGGGTGCATAAGGTTTTTTTGTTGTTGTTGTTGTTGTTGTTGTTTTAGCTCAGGAGGCTAGGGGAATTAATATGAAAGGCCCCTCTTGCTGTCATTGAAGGAAACCAGTACAGGGCAGGAGGCATCCAGGCAAGCTAGCAGCAAACCCCACCTCAACAAACCAGCAGGAGATCCTGAGTCCCAAGACTGTGGAGCCAGCAAGGGCCAACACAGGACCTCCTGCATGCCTTCACACAGCCAGGGGAAATGCCAGACACCAGCAGAGAGAACCACCACTCACACTGCAGATGGGCATCCACCAGTGGTTGAGCCTACTCCTGCTCTAGAGCAGCCCTTTGGGGTGGGGAGCAGGAGACTTCCAGTAGCCAGACCACCCCACCTCCACACCTCACCCCATAAGCTTGAGTATAACTCTGGGGAAACACAGCAAAACCTCACATGGCCTCAGCTCACACCAGTCCGCTCCAGGTCAGCACCAGCTAAGCTGCAGCATTATACAGCTTCCAGCTGGCAGAACTGGAGGGCCCAAGAAACAAAGTCAGTAACCAATGCCCTAGCCCCCTAGGACAAGAAGGGTTTTACATAAGCTCCTGTGCACCAGAAGCAGAGATCCACTTAAAAAAAAAAACAGAAAAAAAGGCAAACACAATGAGCAAAAAGCAACTTAGAAAAGCAAAGACCATAGATTCTTACTATGGAGACAGGGAAGATCAAAATACAAATTCAGAAGAGGACACTCAGAGTGACACTGTCCCTATAACCACACCCGCTTCAAAAGGGAATACAAACTGGTCCCAAACCCAAAAAGCCTTCTTGGAAGAGCTTAAGAAGGTAGAAAAAAAGTGAACAATTCCTTTAAAAATACAATTGACAAAATAGAAAAACAATTCGCTGAAGAAAACAACTTTTTAAAAGTAGAATTGGCCAAATAGAAAAGGAGATATAAAAGTTAACTGAAGACAACAATTCATTAAAAATTATAATTGGGGAAGTAGAAGCTAATGACTCTATGATGTTTCAAGAATCAGTTAAACAAGATCAAAAGAATGAAAAAATAGAAGAAAATGTAAAATACCTTATTGGAAAAACTGACCTGGAAAATATAATTAAGAGAGATAATTTAAGAATTATTGGTCTACCGGAAAGCCATGATGAAGTTGGAGAATGGCTGAACAAGTTATGGTTTATGGTTGTAATAGAATACTGTTGTGGTATAAGAAATGATGAGCAGGATAGTTTCAGAATAACCTGGGAATACTTACATGAATTTATCTAAAGCGAAGCGAGCAGAACCCAGAGAACACTATATACAGTAAGAGCAATATACGATTCTGTAGGACTTGTGATGAAAAATGCTATGCAACTCTTGAACTGATGGAGTCTGAATGAAGATTGAAGTATATTTTTATTACTTAATCTTTCTCATTCTTTATCCCTATTTTTCTATTGCAACATGGCTGATATAGAAATGTTTTGCACAACTTTACGTGTATAATCAATATCAAATTGTTTGCCTTTTCAATGACAGGGTAGGGATGGGTGGGAGGGAGAGAATTTGGAACACAAAAACATTTTTTAAATGAATGTTAAGAGTTGTTACATGTAATAAGGGAAAAAAAAAGAAAGGTATACTGATGTATTGTAAACTTTCTTATCCTATAATTGTTAGGGTTCGGATTGTGGGACTAAGTTAAATAGAAAGTATCCTTATAACAAAGTTATTTTAGTGACTTGACCTTAAGCCAAGACTGACATTATTAGACAAAGTTCAGTACAGGGACCACACTAAAGAGGCTTTCTAGTCCATCCCCCTGCCTCCAAGTAGGGCTATACCTAACCCACACTAGCGCACACTCTCCATCCAAATTTCTACTAACCCCAGAAGTGAAAATAAGACCAAAATCTAAGTATAATCTAAACCTCTCTTGCTTCAAATTAAAATTCATTTCCTTTGATTCCCTCTCAAGAGAAGCCACAGTCATTTTGTTGTTTATTAATGATCTTTCAGATGTGGTAGTAGTGAAATTTTATTACCAAGTCAATCTCAACTTTCTTTTCTCTCAGCTAAGTGATACTAAGTTTTATTTAAACTTTCTCATGCAGCCTTTACAACTTAGAATATTTTCTTATAAGGTCTAGGATGTGGTCAGCTGGGTCACAAGTATCCCCAGGATGTACACCACCCTCTAGCATCTCCCCATCATTCATAAGAAGGGGACTGGGTTTAGAGTCTTCCTGTGCTATGCCCGAAAGACTTGAACAACACAGGCAGAAGCTTTTTTTTTAAAATTGATTTGTTTATTTACTTTTAGTTGACAAGATTCTGTTCCATAGTCCCTTGAGTTTCTAGTTTTCACCCCTCCCTTTACCTCCTCCTCCTCAATGGCAGCATACAGTCAAGTATAGAATCTGCAAATACTTTCACATCAGACATTAGTCTGGTTGTATAGAAGGATTGTAATCAATGGAGTGAACAATGGGAAAAAGGAAACAAAACCAAACATGGAAAAGAGTGATAGCATGTAGGCTGCTTCAGTCTCCATTTAAACTTTGTTCTTTCTAGATCTTTCTCTGAATGTAGGTATCTCCTTCCATTCTGAGACTTTTAGAGTTGTCTCATAGCTGTGCATTGCTGAGAAGAGTCCAGTTTATCAAGGCTGGTCATCACACATATGATGTGTCTGTGATTGTGTACACATTTCTCCTGGTTCTGCTCTTCTTACTTACTACCAGTTTATATAAGCCTCTCCAAGTAAATATGAAGTCCATCTCATCCCCATTTCATATAGCACAATAGTATTCCGATACATTCATATACCACAACTTGTTTAGCCATTCCCCAATTGATGGGCCTCACCTAATTTCCAGATTTTTGCCACCACAAAGAGAGCTGCAATAAATATTTTTGTACATATGGGCCTTCCCCCTGCTTCTATGATCTCTTTGGGATACAACCCCAGAAGTGGTGTAACTGAGTCAAAGGGTATGCAATTATTTATAGCCCTTTGGGCATAGTTCCGGATTGCTCTCCAGAATGGTTGTATCAGTTCACAGCTCCACCAACAGTGCATTAGTATTACAATTTTTCCACATCCTCTCTAACATTTGTCATTTTCCTGTTTTGTCATCTTAGCCAATCTGGCTGGTGAGATGTGGTACCTCAAAGTTGTTTTGATTTGCATTTCTTGAATCAATAGTGATTTAGAGCATTTTTTCATATGCTTATAGATATCTTTAATTTCTACCTCTGAGAATTGCCTGTTCATATCCTTTGACCATTTATCAATTGGGGAATGACTCTTATTATTATAGATTTTACATAATTCCTTGTGTATTTTAGATATGAGGCCTTTATCAGAGACACTGGTTGTAAAAATTCTTTCCCAGTTTCCCACTTCCCTCTTAATCTTGGTTACATTGACTTTGTTTGTACAGAAACTTTTCAATTTAATGTAATCAAATTATCCATTTTACATTTTAGAATGCTCTATAACTCTTGTTTGGTCATAAAGTCTTCCCTACTCCATCGATCTAACAGGTAGACTATTCCCTGTTTCCCCAGATTATTTACAGTATCAGCCTTTATATCTAGCTCATGTACCCATTTGGACTTGATTTTGGTGTATGGTATTAGGTGATGGTCTATGCCCAGTTTCTACCATACTATATTCCAGTTTTCCCAGCAGTTTTTGTCAAATAGGGAGTTCTTATCCCAAAAACTGGGGTCTTTGGGCTTATCAAACAGTATAGTGCTATAATCGCTAACTACTGAGTCATTTGTACCCAATCTATTCCATTGATCCACTACTCACTTCTTCAGCCAGTACCAAGTAGTTGTCATGACTGCTGCTTTATAATACAGATTAAAATCTGGTACATCTAGGCCACCCTCCCCAGCATTTCTTTTCATTAATTGCTTTGATCTTCTGGACCTTTTACTCTTCCAAATGAATTTTGTCACTATTATATCTAGCTCAGTAAAGTAATTTTTGAGTAGCTTGATTGGCATGGTACTAAATATGTAATTTTATTTAGGTAAAATTGTCATTTCTATTATATTAGCTCACCCCGGCCACAAGCAATTGACATTTTTCTAATTGGTTAGATCTGATTTTATTTGTGTGAAAAGAGTTTTATAGTTGTGTTCATATAGGTACTGGGTTTGTTTTGGCAGGTAGATTCCCAAATATTTTATAATGTTTACAGTAACTTTAAATGGGGTTTCTCTTGCTATCTCTTGCTGTTGGACTTTTTTTTTCT
>JAQQSU010012580.1:0-11879 GCA_028627135.1 Pseudochirops cupreus | reverse complement strand
AACCAGGAAAAATTTGTACACAACCATAGACGCATTGTATGTATGATGACCAACCTTGATAAACTGGACTCTTCTCAGCAACTCACAGTTATAAGACAACTCTACAAGTCTCAGGATGGAAGGAGATGTCTGCATTCAGAGAAAGATCTAGAAAGAACAGAGTTTAAATGGAGACTGAAGCAATCTACATGCTATCATTCTTTTTCATGTTTGGTTCTCTTTCTTTTTTCCCATTGTTCATTACATTGGTTACAACTCTTCCATACAACCAGACTAATGTCTAATGTGAAAGTATTTGCAGATCCCATACTTGATTGCATGCCACCTTGGGGGGAGGGAAGGGAGGTGAGAAAATCTGAAACTTGAGGGATTGTGGAACTGAATCTTGTAAACTAAAAGTAAATAAACAAATCAATTTTAAAAAAAATTCAGATTAAATTAAAAAAAAATAAAATTAGTTAAGAGCTGCAAAGGGAATTTCCTCACCTTGAAACTTTTTCTAGTCTGTTACCTATACCTGAATTCATCAAATGGCATCTTGGAACACTAAGCTCTCCTTTGGGAGGAATGAACTCTTTACTGATCTGAATATAATGAGATGTCAGATATTTTGGGTGGCCCCATTACTGAAACTCTGAAGACTCTTTTTACCTAGCAATGAGTGGGCGAAATCTGAAAAACTGGTCAAGGTATTATAATCCCCTTTGATGAGACTCTATGGTTGGTACTTATATGGAGAGAAGCATCTTGGTTATGCCCTCAACCCAGTGGCAAACTTTCATCTGCAGAGTGGAACAGTGATGTGGCAAATCAATTGATTGGCAGATTTGAACCTCAAAGGCATTACTTCATCCTGTGGGATGATGGTCAGTTATCGATATTTCTTAGAGGAAACTGCTGTGAACAGTGGTATGTAACTAGAAGCCAAGAATATATCCAAGCTTCTGGGCAGGTTTTAAATTTACTTTCTTAGTTTCAGAAACTTAGCAAGCTTTAAATAGATCCTTCAAAAAGATGTAACATGATGGATAATGACATGCTTTTATTTCCAATGTATAAATAAATTCATATCACATAGAATTGTATTTGCTAAACTCGTTGGGGGAAAATTACTGTACATGTGAATCTTTTTTAAAAATTGTCATTCTTTTTCACTCACTGTTAGCACTGATTAAAGAATTGGATGCAGAAACAATCTACATTTTACTAGTTGAATTTTGAAGGCCACCCATGTGTGAAATGAGTGGTCTTTAGCTTGCTTACAAAAATAGAAATATTGAAGCATAGTAAGTTCAATCATTTAATATGAAAAAAATGAACAGAATTGCTACTGAGGTATAAGGTGATCGTTTTAAAGGATAAAGGTTTTGTAAGAGGGTATGTGAGCTCATGATCTCATTAGTAAATAGCAAGTTTGTTCAGTAAAGTATTAAATATTAAAAACAAGGAAATTACTTTGTATTTAACTTATTTATTTGTATATGTTTCATATTCTTCAAGTGTAATGAAAGTTCCTCATAGGCAAAGAATATTTAGCTTTTGTCTTTATATCTTTAATGCTTGGCAGAGGCTCTGGCACCTGCTATACGAACATGTTTAGTAAGAGGCATTAATTTTATATTAATATAATAATTATTAATGTTAATCATTATTAATTTGTGATCCATCTTTTCCCTCATATATTAGTTAAGATCTGACTCTTGAAAAGGTCAGTCAAGTTTCTGAAAGGTATTGGCTGAATGATGAGATTAACCCTAGTCCTTAAGGCACATGCTTGTCAACCAGGTTGGGCAGGACTTCACCCAACTGGGAAACCTAATTTCTATTTAGAGTATAAACAGAATCCAGTTGGGGGTGAGACTTTGCCTGGGAGAGGAACCTCTTGTTCTTAATCCCCTTTATTTGAGCTTAGGGCCACCTAGCTCATGAAGGAGAAAACTAGCCAGAGAGGTCTCGATGGACATGGCTTCCCCTGCCCAGATGCCTTGAAACTTATGATCAAGCTGAGTTTTTTTTAGCCTACCTCCTTGTTAAATACCCAACAATCAGGATTGAGTTTCACTTGCCACGGGAGTTCTCTTTCAGAAGGTACATATCTGAGGGCAGCTAGGTGGCGCACTGAATAGAGCACCCACACTGAAGTCAGGAAGACTTGAGTTCAAACTTGACCTCAGACACTTGACTCTTAGCTAGCTGTGTGACCTTGGGCAAGTCACTTAACTCCAATTGCCTTGCCTTCCCCCCTCCAAAAAAAAAGGAGGTACATATCTGATTTAAGGCATTTCAGAATCTCCTTTGGTTCCTGAGAGAAATGGCTGACTATTAACTTATTGATTATAGAGTAGACTAATTAATAAGTTGATTACTAATTACCTGGAAACGCTGTCTCTCAGGGGTTTTCATTCATCACATTAGTACCTGTATGCTAAAATAAATGGGTCACATTAATGGAAATGCAGTTTCCATAGCAAGAAAGATAATAACTTCTCCCTACACTGCTGAGGTCAGACTACCTCTGAAGTACTGTGTCCAACCTCTGGGTACCATACATTGATAAGCTGAAACACATTCAGATAAAGGCAAACAAGATTCCAAAGCATGTCTTGTGAGGAATGGTTGGAAAAAAATAGGGATATTTCCCCTAGAAAGTAAAAGAGAACATGATGATTGGCTTCAAATCTTTCAGGGATTATTGCATATAACAGGTGTTCAGTTACTCCCTGAGCCTTTAGAGGTCTGAATCATGAAAAATGAGTGAGAGATATAAAAGAAAGACTTCATCTCAATGGCCAGCCCCTCATCCCCTCACCATCCCAATAACTAGAGCTGTTTATCAATATAAAAGGCTGCCCCATGAATTACTCATGAAGCATTTGTAAATGCCTATTATGTGCCAGGCACTGGGCAAGCTCCAGGGATTCAAATAAAGGAAAAAGATAGTCATTGACCTCAAGGAACTCACAGTCTAATAGGAGAAGACAACATGCAAAGAATTATGAATCAATAGAATACATACAATATAAGCTGCAGGTAATAAACAGAAGAAGGGCACAAGCATTAAGGAGGACAGTTAGTTTCCTTAACCTAGGGGTGCTGAAGTAAAGCTTGTTATGTCCTCTTATTTGAAGTTTCTATAGAATAAATATGAGCCGAAGGCATAGATTGCTTGCAAACTTGGGGAAGGGAGTGTCCAGACCAACAAATTTCATGTACTGAAGCATGCACCAGTTACTATTCTAGATTCTGAGAAGGAAACAGAATTTCAAAGGGAACAATCTCTATCTTTATGAATGTGACAACAAAGATGGGAAACAAGATGTTTACATCAATAAGCCTAATGTGGAATTGAATATGCTACAGAAAAAAGGGAGGTAGTTTAGAATAAAATACTCTAAAAGATCTTAGATGTGAAATTATAATACCAACTGGGGGATCAGTAGAGGAACAATGGAGAGAGGAAGTAATAGTTGACCCAGGTCCTGAAGGAAGGAAAGGATTTTAAGATCAGTTGATCGGACCATTCAATGCATCTGGAATGGGATAAGCAAGTGAATGTAGGGGAGAAATGACAAGACAAATACGGGGAAAGCCTGCATAGTCTTATTTGTCAGGAAAGTGCATACTTGAAAGGAAATTGTATGAAATGAGGATGGAAAAGGATATTGGAGCCCTGACCATATTGAGCTTCGAATGCTAGGAAATGGGGCTTTAATGCAGATTTTTGATAAAGGAAAGGATGAAATCAGAACTCTACTTAAGAATGATTCATCTGCCTGTGAAGTCAAGAGACTAAGAGAGTAGTAAAATTAGTTTAAAAATCCTGCTATAATCCAGGAAAGATGTGGTGAAGGCCTAAACTTGGAGAGGGAGCTGGAGTCGCAGGAAGAATACCTTGGCAAGAATATATTCAGGAGCTATAAAAAGATTAGAGAATGAAACAATGAATCATTGAATGAATCAATAAATCAAAGAAAAGTATTTATTAAATTTTTACCAAATATATGTAATGTACATAAGTGTAAATGTATACTAGGCTCTAGAGGTACAAACACAAGACCAAAATATGCCCTTAGGCAAAACAATACATATAGGGGAGTGGTAATCATGGAACGGAATTATGGTCTAGAAAGTCACAAAGAAGAAGGATGGAACATTAGAGTCATCTGTTTACAAGTTTTATCTAAAGATAGAAGTGGTTTTGATTAGATTTTAGTTCTCTGAGCAAGACAGAAATCAGTCAAAAGGGAAGGAGATGGGGCAGTGGCAGGAAGGTCCCAAGAAGTGCTTGTCACAATTGGGTTTTGAGAAGTCTGGTTTGGAGAATTTTCCACTAGCAAGAGCTTTTTGTGCTATTGTAGAGGTAGAAGGGACAGAACTTTGAAAAGACCCAAGAAATTGTAGAGTACAAGCTCCTTGAGGAAAAAGATTGTCCTGTTTTTATCTTTTTATTTCTCATACTTAGCAAAGAACTTTGCATATACTCAGCCTTTGATAAAAACATGTTATATATTAAGATTGTAGGAGAGTAAGTTTTGAATTGAATGTTAGTGTCTTATGAGAGGAACAGCTAGGTGGCACCATAGTGCACAGGGCATTGGGCACAGAGTGTAGAAGACTCTTCTTCCTCAATTCAAATTGGGCCTCTGACTCTAACTAGCTGTGTGACCCTGGGTAAATCACTTAACCCTCTTTGCCTCGGTTTCTCAACTGTAAGATGGTCTGGAGAAGGAAATGGCAAACCACAGTATCTTTGCCAAGAAACCCCCAAATGGGATCATAAAGAATTGGACATGACTGAAAATGACTCAACAACAACCATAAAATCTCCCCCCCAAGAGGGCACTTCACACAGATTGATGCAGCTTTATATCATCCCCAAACCTGTTTCCTTAACAGCACTTTCTTTGGTATCTAGAATGTGGGTATAGAGATAAGGAGCACAGACTGTATGACAATGTCACCCAACAAGGTTGGCCCCATCGTGGTTTTATTCTTTGTAATACCTCTGCCCAGGAGGCAGTCGTGACCAAGTCACTCTTCTGGCCCCAGAGGTAAAGCTCCTGTTGAGCTTGGACTGTCCAGACACAGACTAAAATGGAATCCATTTCAGCCCTTCCCTACCTTCCTTCCTTTTCTCGTGTTGTTCCACATGCTTGGAATAACATCCTCCCAGTATACCTCACTCTCTGCCATTGAAAAATCCTAGTATAACTTTTCCATAAATCCTTCTTCCCCCAAGAATGAAGTGATTTTTCCATTGTCACTTCTCTGAGTACTCTGTGCTGCTCTTTTAAGGGGACAAAGACCATTGGCATGGTAGCAATACTGAAGAGAAAGAGTTACCAGCTCTACCATTCCAGTTTCATCATGGTATAGCATCTCCTTGAGGTTGATTAAATCTTGGAGGTAATCTGCATGGTCCAACTAGAGGTTAAATGAGAGGTGAAAAGAACCCTGAAAAGGTTTGCAGGTGTCTATCTTCAAGGTTTGGGAAGACTGATTAGGAGACCATGTGGAGAACAAAGAACATGAACCCTGGGTCAGAGAAGAGGTTCAATTAACTCACTCACCCTGGCCCAGCCATGAGTGAGGACTGGGGAACTTTCCATGGTGAGGAAGAAGACTCATGGTCTTGAGAAATGCCTGAGTGAACTTTTATGTATCTTTTCTACAGCAAATGGATGTGGTTCAAGTGTGTGTAACAAAAGAGCTGAAAATGTGCTAGTTAGCACCAAGCCCTTTTGATCTGGGGTTTTCCCACAATGATAGAGCAATAAGACTGCAGTAATAATTGGTAACCACAGCATCATAAAACAGCTCCAGGAAGTTACCAGGAAGAATAAGAAATCATAGCAGCAGATGACAGCTTCACTCATCATTACCTCAGCAGACAATGAGTGAATGGAAACTTGTGTGAGTATAACACAATCAGGGCTCTCAGATCATGCCCAGGGAGATGGCAGAGGCAGAGACAAGAAGGAGAGAGACGCAGAAGAAAGACACAGTCATGAAAACTTAGCCTAGACAGATGCTCCATTCACAGTGAAACCTTCCTCTCCGTGGAAGAAGCATGAGCTTGCTAGGGACTAGATTCTTTTCCCACAACATGAGTTGGTGGGAGATTGTTGCCATTCATGTATTAAAGGACTGAAAATGATTCTTTTTTTTTTCTGACTAAATGCTTTGCTATTGAATGGTCCATGCCTGTTCAGTTGTTAGAGAATATACAGGATTGGGGTTTGAGTAGATTATTAGCCCCTACATTATGCCAGAGATGTCAGGGATTCCAGAATTTAGTGGCATCCCTTTATATTCTCTACTTAGCATGGTCTTGTTTGTATTATGCTTATATATGTGCATGTATATATTATCACTCATAATATACCATAATCTTTTTGGGACAGGGATGTTTTGTTTATCCTTATATTCCCTCCCCCCTCTTTCTAGGAGAAAAAATCTACAAGACAATAACATACAAATTTGTTAGAAGGAATTCAGACTTGGTAGTTTAGAAGCTTTAATTACATGAGGAACTCAAGGAGACTAAAGAAGAAATAAAGAAGTATACAAATCATGAATTAAAGAATAAAAATTTAGAATAAACAGAAAAGAAAGATAACTTGTGATAGGAATAAAATATAGAATTTCTTCTTGGAACACAAAGCTTATCAAAAAAGTCTATCACTCTCAGTTATCTACATCTGAGATAGTCTGACTGGTTAGGACACATGACCATAACCTATATAAATAAATAATATAATAAATCCTGAAATTTTTTTCTCATTTTCCCCTAGTACTTCCTGGGCTGGGATCTTCAGATATATTCCTAGCCAAATGTCTATCCTTACCAGTTTCCAGAATTTGCCATTTTCTAGAGACTGAGTATAAATCTGGAAAGAGCACTCCTCTGAAAGACAACATGCTCAGACTATGAACATATTAAGAAATATGCCATAGATGTAGAGAATGTTGGAGCTAGAACAGGTCTGAAAGATAATTGAGTCCAAGCCTGTCATATAAGAGATGAGGAAACCAAAACTAAAAGAGATTAAGCAATTCATCTAGGATCACAGAGAGAGTTAGCAAGCAAGGTTTGATAGGTCCTCTGACTTCAAATCCAATGCTCTCTCTCCTTTTTTTCTCAGTGATTTTTCAGCTATTAGAACCCAAGCTTCCTTATTCCTATTTCAGTGTTGTTGTTGTTTTTTCTTTTTTCTCAAAGACAACCATTGACATTGGTTAGAACTCTAAAGATACGATTAAAAAGCTAACGCTTCGGAGAGTATATGGGTTTCCTCCTAGGTAGTATGAAAGCAAATTGTACAGCTTCTTTCTGGTGAATAGTAGTTCTTGGTTAAGATCTTTAGGCTCAATCAGCCATATTTTCTCAAGTGTGGATAACTGAGAATGATATGCTTTTACACGTTTCTGCTATTACTTTAAAAATAATCTCTTCATTAACATAACAATCATAAGTAATAAACATGAATAAAGCCTCTTCTTACTCTACTTCTTACTTCTCAGGATCCACTTGGATCATAATGTCCAATACAAAAATCATCTCCTTAGCAAAAATAAGGTAATCCATAAGGATTACCCTGCAAACAAAATAGCAGATAGTTTCTATGTATGGCTTTTAGTCATGGTAATGACAGAGATTGATAAGCAAAGTTATCTGGAATGGAAATCCCCTGTCCCTTAATATTCTTCATTATTTATTTTGTTATCCATTTACTCATTGAATCAATCAATCATTTATTCATTCAAAAACATATTTTGATTTTCTCACATGTTCATGGATCAGTGTTGATTCCTCCTGGGTAAATAGGAAAAGATCAGAGATAATTCTAGACCTCTAAGACCTTACACTTTATAGTGCTTTTACCTACAAAATTTGTTTTGCTCCACCTTAAAACTTGAGTAATTTGAGAAACTTGCAAGAAGTTTAAAGTGTTTTCAGATTATCAGTCTGTAAGCTGAAGTCCCCTAGTATGAGGGCAGGATTTGGGTAAGAGAGAAAGGCTGTGAGCCACATGTTGAAAAGAAGAAAAGCATCCTAAAGGTTGGTAGACAACAGCTACCAGAATTTTAATTGGATGGGAGATACGGGCTGAGTAAACCTCAAAAAGGGAGAGACAGAACTTAAAGGACCACAGAGATTCCATGGGAGAAAGAGACTTGTGGAGTTCTTAATCTCTTTTGGGTGCTGACAGCAACTAGAAGATAGCAGGGACTGGAAGTGGAATTCTTAGAAATGAAGAAGGCTACATGGAATGGTAAAAAGAGAATTCTTGTTATAACTAGAGGATCTGGCTTTAATTCCCAGCTATCCCACTTGGCATCTCTGTGACTTTGGACAAATCACTTAGCCTTTCTGGACTTCAATTTAATTATCTGAAAAATGAAGAGGTTGAACTAGATATTGCCTTCCAGGTCTACATCCCCTGACTGCATAACTATCACTGTTACCTCAGCAACTCCTGACTATGACCCATTTCAATATTTGATGTGAATAAAGGAACCCTCTTAGTCAGATCAAACTAAATTTATGGAAAGTTTGTCCAAGGTCACACCACTTGGCGAGTATTGAAAGCTTGTAGATTCTGAATCTGAGATCCATGAAGCAACACAACACTCAATACTCCCAAGACAGCAGCAGAAAGGGAAAAAAAGCTCTATCCATACCTTCCCCCCTAGAAGTATGGAAAGCCCAGGTAAAACCTAAAGTAAAAAAAAAAAAAGAAGAAGTAGACTGGAAGAGTTAGCAAACAAACAAAAAAAAAGAATTCCAACATAAAGAGCCAGCGTGGCGAAAGGGATACCCAACACACAGACCCAGAAGAAAAGTACTTTGAGACATCTAGAGGAAAAGAATGAAAGAAAAAGAAAAAAGAAAAAAATAAAATAAAAGAATCAGAATTCCTGAAAGATTTTTAAAAAGCTTTAAAAATAGAGCTAAAATTATTTTTAAAACTAAATGAGATACACAATGTCATTAAATAAATTAGCTCCTTGAAAATTAGAATGGACCAAATAGAAACTAAGAACTTTATGAGTCATCAAGAAATATTAAAACAAAGTGAAAATATTGAAAAAAAATAGAACATTGAAGGAATTTCACAGCAAAAACAATAAATCTAGAAACTAGATTGAGGAAAGATAATTTACAGATCATAGATCTACCTGAAATCCACGATTTAAAAACAGAGCCTAGACATCTTATTTTCAGAACTCACTGAAAAACAACAACAATCAAACCTGTCCAGATCTCTGAGAACCAGAAGACAAAGTACAAATAGACATATTCCACTGGTCACCTCCTAGATGAAACATCAAAATGAAGATTGTTAGGACTATAATAGCCAAAATACAGAGCTCCCTAATCAAATAGAAGTGGCCAGAAAGAAAGAATTCAAGTACCAAAGAGTCAGAGTCAAGATCACACAAGATTTAGATGCTACCACCCCAAAGAAACAGAGAGAATGGAATATGATATTCTTGTAGGCAAAGGATATAGACTTACAACCAACAATAACTTACCCAGCAAGATTGAATATAATCTTACAAGGTGGAAGAAGGGGATTTACTTTTAATGAAACAGAATTTCCAAGCACTTCTGATGAAAAGAGCAGAGTGAATAAGAAATTTGAAATACAAAGGAGTCAAAAGGAGTCCAAAAAAGAGGTAAATATGAATGAGCAGTCATAAAGGACTAAGCAAGGTTAAGCTGTGGCTAGATCTTTGAACTTGGAATCAAAAAGATCTGAGTTTGAATCTTGCCATAGGCAGGCTTTTATTAGCTAGGTAAGTTACTTAATATTCTCAATTTCAAATGGGCATAGTAATAGCATTTGTCTTCCAGGGTTTTTGTAAATATCAAAATTATATGTGTGTGTGTGTGTGTGTGTGTGCATGCAAAGATCTTTGCTAACTTTTAAGTGCCACATAAACACTAACACCAAAATACTACTCTCTACCTGCTCTCCCTGAAAAGCAGCAGTAACACCATGTTGCCATTTAATCCTCTTCTTCAGATCCTAGGACCATCTTCTGCTGTACTTGTCTTTACACATTACTAGACCTTCAGACACACTACATACAAAACAGTGTATTTATTACTGCCTGTGTCACATAATTTTGGAAACCATTACTATTACCTGAACAACTCCTACCTATGACCCATGTCAATGTTGGACATGAATAAAGGAACCTTCTTTGTTGTAGCTTCTGAAAATAAAAATGTGTCAAACCAGACTCAATTTATAGTCAGGTAGTATAGTGACTTGAAAAGATCAGTGCAGAGGCAAAGCCAAGAGGGTGGAGTAGCAAAAAGAAGTGTAGCCCAGGTGGTCCAACACAACTTCTCCACAAAGAAAATATAAGAGACAAAATTCTGATAGGTAAATCCAAGAAAAAAATCAGTGGGTCCTTTTCCCATCCAAGGTCAGCATACAGGGAGAGAAAGGTCTATGGACACTGGGAATAGGACCTGCCCAAGTCTATATTGCTGGGAGCACTCAAATGCCCAGGGATTGAAAAAGGAGAATTAGTGTTCCCAAGGCCAAATTGAAGTCCAAGACCCATGCTAGAGCTGGCCTGGGAGTGGTTCTATTATATTTTGATGATCTTAAAAGAATAATAAAAAAGGAGGGAAAGAAGAATATTCTTGGGGTGTGGGAATTAAAGGATGGAGAATATTATCTCATATATCAGGGTAGATAAGAAGAAATTTATGTCACTAAGTAAGTTCTGAGGGGGGGAAGTGGGAGTCAGTTATTCTCATCTGTGGGAGACCTCATTCTCATTTGAACTAATTAAAGAAAGGACAAATATACACACAGAGTTGAGTACAGAAATATATTTCACTCAGATCAAAATGGGAGAGAAAGAAGAAAAGGGAAGAGGAAGAATAATCTTGAGGATAGATTAAGGGAGGCATTAGTCTTTAGCAAAAACAAACAAAAAGGGGACAGGAAATGAAGAGGAGGAAAAGCATAAGACAATAAGATGGAGGGAAATACATAAAAAACAATCATATCTGTGTATGTAAATGGGATGAACTCACTCATAAACTGAAACGAATAGCAGAATGAATTAGAAAGCCAAATCCTACAATGTAGAGGATAAGAAATAAATTTGAAAAGAAGATGCACAAAGACATAAAATATAACATTGAAGAAAAACTCATTATGCTTCTGCTGAAGTAAAAAAAAAAAGGCAGGGGAACCAATTATGATTTCAGCTAAAGCAACAGCAAAATTAAACTTTGATAAAAAGATAAACAGGGAAATTATCCTTTCAGTATATATAATAGATAATAAGTTATTATTCTCAACATATATGCAACATATATGGATCAAATGGCATAGTGTCTAAATTCTTAAAGGAAAAGTTAAACAATTTAAAGGGAGAAATAGATGAAAGATCTCAATTTACCTCTTCTCAGACCTAGAAAAATTTAACCAAAAAAAGAGCGAAAAATAAAAGAAGGATCTGAAGACAATTTTAGAAAAGTTAGATATGTTAGACTTCTCAAGATTACTTAATGGGTATAGAAAGAAGTGCATATTTTTCTCAACTGTCTATGACACTTTTATAAAATTTGACCATATATTTGACCATCTAAACTTTGAAGCAAATGCAGAAAAATAAAATGTACATTTTAAAGACTTTAATTCAATAAATTCTCATTCCAAGAAGGGACTTTTGAAGCAAAGAATAAAAAATAATTGTAGACTAAATAACAATGCATGGATCAAAGGAAATAGCATAGAAAAAAAAATAATTTCATTAAAAATAAAGACAACAATAAGACAGCATATCAAAATCCCTGGGATGTAACAAAAGCAATACTTAGGGAAACTTTTATATCTCTAAAC
>JAQQSU010012579.1:0-11879 GCA_028627135.1 Pseudochirops cupreus | reverse complement strand
TAATTTTCTAAATACTCTTTAGATGTATTTAGAAAATTACAATTGTGAAAAAATAGCATTTTATTTTGGGAGACAGATATATATGTATATATAGATAAATCTGAAGCCACAATAATTTTTATTTTCTAAATTCATTTTAAATGTATTTAGAAAATTACAATTTAGAAAAAGTAGCATTTTAAATTTAGTAGCATTTTAATTGAAAAGTAACTAATACCGAGTTTTTGTTTTTGTTTTTAGCTGATGAGATGGATTATCAGTGAGATACATTCAGTGTGGAAGATACATAATGGAAATATTTTAAGCCATCCAACAGATCCTTCTGTTCTAAATTGGAAACCCTGGGAACATATATATTCTCTGTGCAAGGCAGTGAAAGGACATATGCCTCTATATAATAGCTATGGAAAATATATCGTGAAACTTTATTGGATGGTAAGTTTGCATGCATTAGAATACATTCAAAAAATATTGCCAGCATGACCATTGGTGCAACTTAAAGCATTTCATAGAATAGCATATGTATGACCACTGGGAAAGATAGATTCTGGAAATGGATCACTGACTTGATACTTATTTCTCAGCCCCTGCCACGCATTCCTGCTTCCAGCTCAAAGGCTGCCACTCAGTTTAACTCAAACTTTTTTTTTATTAAGTGTGGGCACAATGCCAGGCACTAACAATAAAGCACAGGCCCTGCCTTCAAGGAAATTATGTTTTATTGTGGAAAAATAGAACGTTATTTGAGAGAAGAGTAAACATTAACAACTAGGAGGAATCAATGAAATCTTCATGTAACAGGTGGTGTCTGAGCTGAGCCTTGAAGGTACTTATCAGCTTCTCCTTTGCTGTACATCTCTCTGCCCCCCTGAGATGACCTAGCATTTAGAACCAATTCTTATCCTAAAGTTATGGATTCAGCTTGCAGACTCCTTGTACATCCATTGTTCCCTCTTGCCAGAAGCTGTTCATCTCTGAGACCTGCCGGGAGAATAGGGTAATTTTGATTATAATAATTATAAAAAATTTGCCATTTGCATTGATTTTAGAATGTGGAAAATATAATTCCTCCACTGTTAGGCATTATTTGTTCATGAAAAATTTGAAAGAATTCTACTTTGAATCCATCTGAGCCAGGTTTTGTTTTATTTTTTTTTCCTTTAAAATTAGGCCAATCCTTTTTTTTTCTTTCTCTAAGAGCTTTTTTTTTTCCCGTCCTACTAATTATGTGCCCCTTCCTTCCTTCCTTCTTTCCCGTTGCTTATAGGGATCGCTTTAGTTGTGGCTTTTTATTGATAAATTCTACCATGTCTTGTTTGTCTTGGAAGTGAATTAATCAGTTTTCAAATAATATAGTCACATTTTCAAGGGTTATAATTTTTGGATCTAGAACTATTTTGTAGTAATTTTTTTTGTCCTTTTTTGGATTTTAGAAATGCTGATGTTATTCCAGTAGGTATGCTAATTTTTGTTTTGACCATTGAAGAATTTTTTCTTTGTCTCTGTTTTTTTTCTTTGTCTTTGTATTAGTCACAACATATAGGGGGCAGAGAATGGGCTGTGCATCTTAGCAGATGAGGTCTCAGTACCATTGTGATGATTGAATATTTAGGATTAGATTCTGGGTTAGTCCTAAATTCTGACTCCCACCTTTTCCAGTGGAGGGGTAGCTGCAAGGGTTTCTCTCTCCTGCTCTTTGTGAAAAGGTGGTGAAACTGGGCTGAGTAACACAGATGGGAGTCCTGGAAGCTTGAAATCCTGGGATATGGACTGATATTGGAGGGTGGGGCTTGAAGGAACAGTTCTCATCACCTTTGATTGATGTGAAACAGTTGTGTGGGATTTACCAGAATTTTGGTCAGAGTGGCATAAATGAAGGTAGGAATGGTTTTTCTCTCTCTTCAGACCTGTCTATCTTGACATGGTGGCAGTTAGGTCATAGGGTTTCAATTAGGCTCTGGGGCCCTGATACTATAATGAGGAGGCCTGGTGACTTAGGTTATGCCTGTGATTGGTATGGAATTTAGACACCAATACTCCACACTCTCCCTCATCACTCATATGAACTCAAGCCACTTAAATGTGGAAGATTGTATCAGTTAAGAAAGGATCACAGAGGGTCAGGAGGTTGTATGGGAAGGGATGTTTGGAGGTACTGAGAGGTTTTCAATGCATTCGATCTAAGTTCTATTTTGGCTCTATGGCTACCAGACTGAGCAAGCTCTAAAGGCAGCTTTTATAGTCTCTATGTCCAGATCATTCCCTTGATTTTCCTTTTTTCTGTGTTTCTGTTCTCATTTCTTCCTTCATTATTCTTTGAGGATATTAAATATACCCTTTCATGACTGCTGAGGAGGTCTTGGAAGAGGCATTCTCCCCTAGGTTTCTTAACTATTTAGCTGTATTTCTTCCAAAGTGATTTTCAAATATGCCCTCATTTAATCTTTACAACTCCACAAGGGAGGTGCTGTTATTATTCCCATTTTATAGATGAGGAAATTGCAGTTGAGGGTCACAGATTTAAGTTAGAAAGGGACTGCAGAAGATCCCTTATTTTAAAGCAGAACTTGGATCTGAACTCAGGTCCGCTGACTAAATCCAGAACTTTTCCTCTTGTACCTTTTGCCTTTTTCCTATCTAGATGGAAACAGAACCAATGGAAATAGATGAAATCATCCAGTCAGTCACAGAATGTCATAGCTGTACATCAGTGACCGTCTAGGGCAACTCATACCTGAAAAAGCATTACCACTACAACACATCCAACAAGTGGTCATTAACTGTTTACTTGAATACCTTGAGTGAGAGGAAGCCTACTACTTTTAAGGACAACCTATTTCATTTTGGAATAGCTATAATTGTTAGGAATTCTTCTCCCTTCCCACACCCCACCCATATTAACTCTGAATTTACCTCTACCACTTCTAACCATTGTTTGGAGTTTTGTCTTCTGGGACCAAATAGCATAAATGTGATCCTCAGGGAACAATACAAGAGAATTATTAACTCTTTACTTTTAGAAACTATTCCTCCCTTGGTGTAGTCCAAGACTGCATTAGGGTTTTTTAGAGGCCATGTAATGCTTCTAATATTTAGCTTGCAATCCCCTAAACCTCTTGGATTTTTTTCAGATAAACTGTGCCTTCCCCATGTTGTTTATATAAAGATATTTTTTTGAACCCAAGAATAAGGCTTTATGTTTTTGTTATGTTATTGTATGTTATTGTATTTCATGTATGTTATTGGATTTCGTCTTGCTAGATTTAGCACAGTGCTTAATCTTTTAGCAAGATCTTTTTGGATGCCAGCTGACTTTCTGATGTGTTAGCTGTATCTTCTGGCTTTGTGTCATCTATAGATTTGATAAGAATTCTATATATTCTTTTATCTAAATCATTGATAAAAATGATATATAACACAAGGCCAAGCAAAGATCCTTAGGATGCCCCACTGGAGATGACATAGAACAAGAAGATTAGAAGCATCAGTGATTGGTTTGTGTGTTTAGGTTGGTGAGCTTCTTCCTTGAGGTCTAGCTGAGCTCTGGTTCTAGTTCCATTGCTTCATGACGGTAGTGGTGGTGGAAATTAGGGAAGTCTCATGCCCTGAAAGTATGGCACATATGGAATATGCACTCATATCTTGCTTGGGTTTAGTGTGTGAGTCCTTGGTCCTAAACAAGACCCTGGCCTTGGGAGGCCTCCTGTTTGGCTGTTTTATAGTTGTAGTGGGCTGAGGTATGAGATAACTGTTAGATATGGTGAAGCCATCTGGATTAGGTTGTAATACCTAGTATGGCAGTAACTCTCAGATGAGGAGGACTCCAGACTCAATTCTGAAGAAGAGCTAAGGTTAGTGCTCCAATTTCTTGTTAATGGGATATAAAATGGAGGAATAGACTCTGGGGAAGGAGCCCTGCTGTCAGTGGTGTACCAGCCTCTAACCCTCACCCCCTTTCCTTTCCAACTAGGGTGTGGAGTTTGATGGCAGAGGATAGAATAGAATAAAGCCTGTATAATAAGCCACTGTAGTGTGGAAGAGATTGCTGACTCTGAAGTCAGAGGACCTAGATTCACACATTTATTACCTGTTTGGCCTTAGGAAAGTCTTTTCTGTTCCCTGGACCTTAGTTTCCAAATCTGGAAAATGAAGTGTATAGGCTCTGAGAGTTCTTCTAGTTCTGATCCTATGACAAATGCCTCCAGGGTTCAGGGGACTTCAAATCCAGTCACTGAGGGGCCTCAAACATTTCAGTAATGACAACTTATGCTCCCAAACCAGAGTGATGGACCCCCTTTCTTTGCTGTCTCATTTGTTCATGGTAAATATACTGCTGCATGGTTTTTATGCAACTGAAATGAGCTAGAAGGAACTCGAGGAAATGGAATGAAAGGAAAGATATGTCTCCTAACCGTAATTCCTTTCTTCCCCCTCTGCCATAGCCTAATCTTCAGTAGACAATGTCATTCCAGAGTGGTAAAACATCTGGTACAGAACTTAATTTTTAGGTAGAATTAGGTAAACACGGAGCAACTAGGTGGCACAGTGGATATTGGGCTTGAAATCATGAAGATTCTTCTTCTCAGATACTAGTTGTGTGATCCTAAGCAAGATACTTAACCTTGTTTGTCTCAGTTACTCATCTGTAACATAAGCCGGAGAAACAGGTGGCAAACCACGCCAGTGTCTTTGCTAAGAATATCTCAGACGTGGTCGCAAAGTGTCAGATGCAACTGAAAAATGACTGAACAACAAGAATAATAAGGCAAACACAGATCCATTGGTCTTAAGGAGCCATGTTAAGTAGTAATCTAGAATAAGTAAAACATTCTTTGGGAAGTAATGATAGAATTTTCAAATAAATTTGGTCCTGGAATTCACTTGTCAGTGGCCTCTCCCTCTGACTGGATGTCTCACATAAGAATTTTCATTTCAAGAGAGCTCCTAGGTCAGCCATATCTTCACTTCTCACTAAGCTGCACTTGAGAATTTTCTACCAGGTCCCTGAGCCCAGTAACTTCGTTCCTTCCCCCAACCTTTTTGAGCTTGTTTTTGTGTTTCGTCTTCTTTCGTTAGGTTGTAAGCCGTTCAAGTTGGGGACCATTTTAATTTTAGCTTATGTTTGTATTCCCCTCACTTAGCGTAGTATCTCCCGTATAATAATGGCTTAATATATGTTCATTGACTGACTGACCGTTGAATGTCACTGGGAAAGTTATTCTTCTAGAGCAGAGGTCTCAAACATGTCACATGTGGTCCACAACACTCCTGAGTAGAGCCTGACAAGATTAAAATGTAATTGGGAAATATTTAATAAAATCAATAAAAATAAAACAAGACATATACAATATTATATTTTAAAACTAAGTCGGTATGTGGCCCACAGGGATCATTATATATGATTTTGTCCCTACACACTCCCTCCTCTTTTTCCGTTGTAATTTGGCAGCACCGTTCTAAAGAATAAAATAATGTCTGGTTACCTGCATGTTTTCTCTTCTCACAGTGGCTATCTGATTATTAAAATGGAGGAAGGCACGAGGCTATTAATGCTGCTATTCCCAGACTACATTAAAGAGGTGTAGCTATAGAATGGAACCCAAATTTACTCCAAATGAACTTGTGAGGGTCTAAGAGCAGTTAAAGAAGTAATAGCAGAGCTTAAAGCACTTGCTTCAACTTTCAGCATGCAGGGTTTTAACGTTCTCCCCCCAGCTGTTGTGACAGAGCTGTAGACAGGCGAGAGTGTATGGTAGCATCGTGCAAAGAAAAACGTCTTACATGTTTTTCTTCAAAAATTTGTAGGTTGGAAGACACATATATGCAAAAAGTGGAAAAAAGTACAAGTAAAATACTGTAGTATTTGCAGAGTGGGGAACCTTGATTGTTGGGGCTGAAATTTGCCTTTAGCTTGATTTAGCTGGATTTTATTAACCATAGCTGCTGCGGAAGAGAAATATGAACTACACTGATTGTCCTGTTGAAAGAGTATCTTCTCTAGGATTAAAATAACTGAAGAGCTGTGGATAGTTTTTAATATAATAATCCACTTTGCAGAGCAACACGTAGAATAGGACACTATTCTGGGCCACTTTGGAAAGAGCTAGAATTTTCTTTGATATTTCAAAACCTCCGTGAACTTCTATTATTTCAACATATCCTTCCTCCCATTGCTTCCCTCTTTCTTTCCAGCTGGATGTGATTTTCTCCTTTTCGTATATCTCTGTTCTTCCTAAAACTGTCAAGTTTGGATATATGATCCTATAGTTTGTAGGAAGTCTCTCTGATCTGGTAGATCCTTGAAAGATTACTCCCATGAGCTTTAGAATATCCTCCAAAGATTTCACAGACCAGCTCATTTACTTGTTCCAAACGTCCCAGTGGTCCTGAACTCCTTTGAGTCCCTCCTTTCATCTTAACTCCCTACACCAGAAAAAGCCCTTCCCCAATTTACCTCCAAAGATTTCTTCCTGGACTTCATGTTTTCTTACACTCACCTGACTTTCAGTTCTTTCTATAGATTTCAGTGACTCCAACCATTGGGAGGTCTTTCTTCCTTTTGATCTCTTCTTTTCCATTTGTTTTTCCTGAAGCACAAGGTGGTGATTTTGCTTTTTAGTGAAGCTTATTTAATCTTTCTATTGTACTAGACTGATATTTGAGAAGCATCCTTCCTATAGTGTACTAGGTCCAATGCCATAAACCTTAGGATATACAATGAGCCTTCCTGACCTAGTATGGCTGTGCAGTAGGCTAACATCTTTCTGTTGTTCAAATAAGTACCTTTTCTTGCTGGATTGCCACCAAATTCCTATTTCATGAATGATTCTGACTCCCAACTTAATAGTAAAATTGAGGTAACAGATATCCTCCGGAACCAATGAACAGTACAATCCTCTCGCCTAGCCAGTAGTCCTGAATTCTCAGAATGATTTCTCACATCTAGTCCTTTTTCTTTTTAACCTATTGCTCATAGTGCTAGGAGATTGAACTTGGGGGACTTTGGTTTGCATATGCTGTCATACTCAGTTGAGGTATTGGTTAGTTGATAGCGCATATAATATTATTTACCCATACTCCTCCATTTCTGTAAGCTAGGAAATTAATTTTGGGAGGGTCAACTGGTCACTATAATTGTGCAGCATTCAGTTTTAGGTTTTGTTTCTTTCCTTTATATTCATTACATATTTTTGCAAGGTGTATTTTCTTTCTTAATAGTTAAATTTTCCCTGCTTCTCTCAATTTTTCTAATCATTGTTTCTTACAGTGAAGTAATATTCCACAATTTCTTTAGCCATTTCCTTACTGATGGAATCTACTTTGCTGTCCGTTTCTTTTTTTTAATCTAATTTTTATTTTTTTGTCTTCATTAATTTGTTTGTTTACTTTTAGTTTACAAGATTCAGTTACACAGCCCCTTGAGTTTCAAATTTTCTCCCCTTCTCTTTCCTCCCCACCATGGTGGCATGTAGTCAAGTATAGGATCTGCAAATACTTTCCCATTAGACATTAGTCAGGTTGTAAAGAAGGATTATAACCAAAGGAATGAATAACAGGAAAGAGGAAACAAAATCCAGTAAGAAAAAGAAAGAGAGCAGGTGTTTTGCTTCAATCTACATTCAAACTCTGTAGTTCTTTCTCTGCATGTAGACATCTCTTTCCATCATGAGTCTTTTGGAATTGTCATATAACCTTGCATTGCTGAAAAGAGCCCAGTCTATCAAAGTTGGTCATCACACATACGTTGTGTCTATAATTGTGTACAGATTTCTCCTGGTTCTGCTCTTCTCACTCAGCATCAGTTTGAATTAAGTCTCTCCAGGTAAATATGAAGTCCGTCTGCTCCTTATTTTTTAAAATTTTTTTGCTTATTTTTAGTTTACAACATTCATTTCCACAAGATTTTGAGTTACAAATTTTCTCCCCATCTTTCCGCTACCCACCACCCCAAAACAGTGATGCCACTGAATACCACCTCCCCCAATCTGCTCTCCCCTATATCCTCTTCCATCCTCCCTCTGACTTTCCATTAGGGCAAGATGGATCTCCATACCTCAGTGCCTACATACCTTATTCCCCAGTTGCATGTAAATAATAATAATAATAAATTTTTTTAAACATTTGATTTTAAAACTTTGAGTTCCAGATTCTTTCCCTTCTTCCCTTGTCACCCATCCCTATGGGGGAGATAAACAATTCAATATAGGTTGTACATGTGTAGTTATGCAAAACATTTCCATAGTGGATGTATTGTAAAAGACTGACTATATTTCCCTCCATCCTATCCCACCCCCCACTTGTTCTATTTTATACTTTGGGCTTGTCCTTTTTTCAGAAGTATGTGCTTCTAACTATCTGCCCCCCTGCTAATCTGCCCTCCCTTCTATCATCCACCCTGTTATCTCCTTACCCTCTCCTTTCCTGTAGGGTAAGATACCCAATTTAGTGTGTAAGTTTTTTACTCTTTAAGCCAAATTCAATGAGAGTAAGGTTGACCCATTCCCTTTTGCCTTCCTGTTCTTCCCCTCCATTGTAATGGTTTTCCCTTGCCTCTTTTATATGAGGCAATTTACCCTATTTTGTCTCTATCTCCTCTCATATTCCTCCCTTCACTCAATTTTATTTTTTGAATATCTTCCCTTCCTATTGAATTGATCCTGTGCCCTCTATCTATGTATACCCGTACACATATATATATATACACACACTCACATAAGTATTCATATGCACACATACCCTCATATATATAGAAATATATGTGTATGTATACATATATATACACATTCATATTCCCTTCAACTGTCCTCATACTGAGAAAATAAGTTACAATTATCGTTTTTCCATGAAGGCATGTAAATAGTTCAACTTTGATAAGTTCCTTATGATTTCTTTTCCCCGTTTACCTTCTCATGCTTCTCTTGCTTTTCATATTTGAATGTCAAATTTTCTGTTCAGCTCTGTTTTCTCATCAAGATTGCTTGAAAGTCCTCTATTTCATTGAATAACCATATTTTCCCTGGAAACATTATACTCAGTTTTGCTGGGTAGGTGATTCTTGGTTTTAGTCCTAGCTCCTTTGACCTCTGGAATATCATATTCCAAGCCCTTCAGTCCCTTAATGTAGAAGCTGCCACATCTTGTGTTATCCTGATTGTGTTTCTACAATATTCAAATTGTTTCTTCTTGGCTCCTTGTAATATTTTCTCCTTGATCTGGGAGCTCTGGAACCTGGCAATAATATTCCTAGGAGTTTTCTTTTTGGGATCTTTTTAAAGAGGTGATCAGTGAATTCTTTCAATTTCTATTTTGCCCTCTGGTTCTAAAATATCAGGGCATTTTCCTTGAGAATTTCTTGAAGGGTGATTTCCAGGTTCTTTTTTTGATCATGGCTTTCAGGTAGTCCAATAATTTTTGAATTGTCTCTCCTGGATCTGTTATCCAGGTCAGTGGTTTTTCCAGTGAAATATTTCACATTGTCTTCTATTTTTTCATTTGTTTGGATCTGTTTAATAGTATCTTGATTTCTCATAAAGTCATTAGCTTCCATTTGCTCCAATCTAATTCTGGAGGAATTATTCTCTTTAGTGAGCTTTTGAAATTCTTTTTCCATCTGGCAAATTCAGGACCACCACCCAAGACCACGATCCAGATCCAGGCAAGTTAAGGCAAGAGTGATTATTACCCCCTAAATGGTTACTTGGCCCCACTACGATCTGCAGGTCAGGAGTTCTAAAGCAGCCATGTGGTGGTGGCTGCATGGCCATGGCACCTCCACTGCTTCTTGCTCTGTGGGCAGAGGCTGTACTGTGTTCCATCTCCCCCAGTGCGACAGAGTTCCTCACTGACCTTTTACTTTGTCTTTGGCATTTATGGGTTGATAATTCTGGAAACTGGTGATCCACTCTCCTGAAGTCCACTCCAGCTGCTCCTGGTCGGGGCTGTCCTGGGGCTAAAACTGTGGCCTTGTGGCAGGGCTGGGCTTGACTCCCAGCATGCTGTGATGCACCCTTCCTGTCTGCTGCTGGGCTGCCTTCAGTGGGAGATTTGTTTCTCTGTCACTTTGTGGGTTCTGTAGCTCTAAAATTTGTTTAGAGTCATATTTTATAGATACTTGAGGTGGTTATGGGGGGGAGCTCACAGAGTTTTCTTGTCTCTATGTGGCCATCTTGGCTCCGCCTCCCATATATCCATTTCTTTACTACCATAAAAAATGCTACTATTAGGACAGCTAGGTGGGGCAGTGAATAGAGAGCACCGGCCCTGGAGTCAGGAGGACCTGGGTTCAAATCCAGCCTCAGACACTTGACACACTTACTAGCCATGTGACTTTGGGCAAGTCACTTAATCCCAGTTGCCCTGGAGGGGGAGAAGCCCCTCCAAAAAAAAAAGCAAAAACATGCTACTATTAATATTTCCAGAATTATTAGACCAATTAATGATCCCAATAGCAATGGATTAGTGTTCCTGTCTTTCCACAACCAGCCTGGATCCGGATTGTGATCTTGGATGGTGGTCCTAGGGTGTGTTTTCAATGAGCCAAAGCTGGTGGAGGCTGCAGCAGCCTCCCAGTAACTCCGGCAGCTGTGAAAACCCCAGCGATTTGGGACAGAGCTTTCTCCCCTGGAAGCAGAGTTCCATAGAGCTAAAAAATCAAGTAATTCACTGGCAACATGAGCAGGCAAAGGAAGCAAAGTAAGAACAACAACCAAATTATAGAATCCTTTTTTGGGAACAAAAAGCATCAAAGAATGGAATGGGAGGAAGACAACAGAGTCAGAACTCCCATACCAAAAGCTTCCAAGAAACATGAAGACTGCCTACAAGCCATAGATGAGCTTAAGAAGGATTTTGAAAACCAGATAAGAGAAGTGGAGGAAAAATTGGGAAGAGAAATGAGAATGATGCAAGAAAATCATGAAAAAAGAGTCAACAATCTGACTGAAGAAAACAACACCTTAAAAAATAGATTAATTCAAATGGCAAAAGAGGCCCAAAAAGCCATTGAGAAGAATGCCTTAAAAAGTTGAATTTGCCAGATGGAAAAAGAATCTCAAAAGCTCACTGAGAAGAATAATTCCTTCAGAATTAGAGTGGGGCAAATGGAAGCAAATGACTTTATGAGAAATCAAGATATTATTAAATAGATCCAGACAAATAAAAAAATAGAAGGCCATGTGAAATATCTCCCTGAAAAACCCACTGACCTGGAAAATAGATCCAGGAGAGACAATTTAAAAATTATTGGACTACCTGAAAGCCATGATCAAAAAAAGAACTTAGAAAGCATCCTTCAAGAAATTCTCAAAGAAAATTGCCCTTATAGTTTAGAATCAGAGGGCAAAATAGAACTTGAAAGAATTCACTGATCACCTCTTGAAAAAGATCCCCAAAAGAAAACTTCTAGGAATATTATAGCCAGGTTCCTGAGTCCCCAGATCAAGGAGAAAATATTACAGGCTGCCAAGAGGAAGCAATTTGAACACTGTGGAAACACAGTTAGGATAACCCATGATCTGGCAGCTTCTACATTGAGAGATTGAAGGGCCTGGAGTATGATATTTTGGAGATCAAGGGAGCTAGGATTAAAACCAAGAATCACCTACCCAGCAAAATTGAGTATAATGTTCCAGGGGAAAATATGGTCATTCAGTGAGGTGGAGGACTTTCAAACATTCTTGCTGAAAAAACTAGAACTGAAAAGAAAATTTGACACAAATACAAGAAGCATGAGAAGGCAAACATGGAAAAGAAATCATAAGGAACTTATCAAAGTTGAACTATTTACGTGCCAACATGGAAAAACAATAATTGTAACTTATGAAACTTTTCTCAGTATGAGGATAGTTGAAGGGAATACAAATGTATACATACACATATGT
>JAQQSU010012578.1:0-11879 GCA_028627135.1 Pseudochirops cupreus | reverse complement strand
TTTTTTTTTGTGGTGATAGCTTAGTTATTTGTAGTCACCTCTAGCCCTGGGGTGTGGGAAATGGTGCCTCTTGCCCTGGATCTTCAGTTCTTCCCTCTAGCTTGAAACCAAAGCCAAACCTCCAGCCTCCTATAAGTGCCCACAGCCAGGGGCTTTCTGCCCCACGGCTTTTGTACTCACCAGGTGTGCTGGTTCCTTCTCGACCCTGCCCTCCTCATAGCGCAGTTGGGTCTGGCATTCCTGGTCAGCGAAGGTTCCCTCTGTCTTTCCAGAAACGCCCAACTCCTCTCACTATTTTAAGGGTACAAGTTCCAGTGGCTGGGCTGAGGCAGTCTCTCAAACCAATAAACCCCAGGACTCGCCACTCGTTTAAGAAGCTTGCCACTTGCTGTTAAAACTGAACCTAGCCTGGAAGTGTTTCCTCTTCACAGGGACCAAACATTGTCCTGGGATTTTTCTTCTGATCTTCTCAAATTGTCCCAGGAGCACCCCGTTATTCCTTTCTTCTTAGTTATCTCCATCCACATTTTATTAGCCCTAAGGTGCTATTTTAACTCTTTTGTGGGGGGAGATCTTGAGAGCTCGGAATTTTCTGACCTACTCCACCATCTTCCCAGAATCCTCTCCCTTACTGCTTATTCTTGTTTTAACTTAAATCCACAGGGAACAGATGTCCCACACCTAACTTTCTAGAATCACAAAATGGTTCCTGTTTTATTTCTCCCTCCAATTGTTTTCCTTCTAATCAATCACTTTGACCCTTGCAATCACAGGGCCAGCCAAAGTATTTTGCAAATAACAGTTGAATATACTAATTTATAACCACTTTTAAATCTTCTGCTAGCAATTGCTCTAAGATTAAAAAAAAAAGAAATAGGTAGCTCAGAAGCATGATGAAGTAATGGAAACAATGATCCCTGTGAGCCAGCACTGGTTCATCAAAAACAAATTAACGCAGACTAATCTATTCCTGGTTAAACTAACTTATTGAACTAGAATTCTACAGCCCTGACAACCTAGATATGCCTGATCTCAGGTGCAAAGTAAGATAGGACCTGGTTAGTACTTGGATAAGAGACTACCTGGGAATACTAGATATCACAAGCTTTTAAAATATAAGAAGTGGATTGGTTTAGTGGACAGAGAGAGCAGGCCTCAAAATCAGCAATTTTTGCCCTTGATACATACAGGTCATGCAGACCTGGGCAAATCAGTTAGCTGTAGGCAGTTCTCTAAAATGATAAGTTGCAGAGAGCCTGCTAACAGGCATTGGTAGAGGGAGTTTCCTTACCTGAGAGTTCCCCATACCAATGGAATCCCAAATTCAGTACTTATCCTAATAGACTGGAAGAGGAGAGGAATTCTGCAGGTACAGCATACCTAGATTTGGGCTCAGCATTGTGCTCCCCCATAAACTTTTGGACAAGATAGAGCAATATGGGTTCAATGATAGTACAGATAAGTATATTCAAAACTAGGTCTCAGTATGGACTCAAAGAATATTAATTAATAATAAATTAGTGTTTACTTGGAGTGGCCCAGGAATCTATCCTTGGCCTTGTGCTCTTCAACATTTTTGTCAGTTATGTGGATAATTGCATCATTAGCACGCCCATCAAGCTGATAAGTGACACGAAGCTGGGAGGGATGGTTAATACAGTGGATGACACGATGAAGCTTCCCAAATGACCTGACAGGCCAGAAGACTGAGTTAAATTCAATGAAATGGAATTGAATCAGGATAAATGTAAAATCTTTTGTTGTTTTTCTTCAGTTGTCATATCCAACTCTTTGCAACCACACTTGGGGTTTTCTTGGCAGAGATTTCCTTTTCCAGCTCATTTTACAGATGAGTAAACTGAGGCAAACTGAGGTTAAGTGACTTGCAAAGGGTCACACAGCTAGTGTCTCAGGTCACATTTGAATCCAGGTCTTCCTGATTCCAGGCCTGGAGTTCTATCCACTGTGTCACCTAGCTTTCCTAATGTAAAATCCTATACTTGGTTAAAAAAACTAAAATCAGACGAACCTGTGTAGGATAGGGCAGAGAGAAGGCAATGTGGCAATCACAATAGTTCATACGAGATTTTAAAAAAGACAACAACCACCCAGGATTTTAGTAGATGGCAAGTTCAGTATGAGTGAATAATCCATTAGATTGCAAGCTCCTTGAGGGCAGGGTCTGTCTTTCGCCTATTTTTGTATCTCCAGAACTTAGCACAGTGAACTTAGCACAGTGATGGCATATAATAAACATTTCATAAATGTTTAATGATAGACGAATGGATGGACAGACGGAACAAGGTAAAGTGCCACAATGACACAAAAAGCTAAGAGGATCTTTGGCTTCATTAACAAACCATAACGTCCACATCATGGAGAGGTCCTGGTGTGTCCTGGTCAGATCACATCTCCAGTACTAATTCTGTGCTCCACATTTTAGGAAAAACCATGACAAACTGTATCAAATCTAGATCGAGGTGACCAGCATGAAGAGAGGGAGAGAAAGGACTGGAAACCATGCCATACAGAATTGCTTGGATGAACTGAGCACATTTTTTCCTGGAGGGAAAAAAAATAGACTTAGGAGGTCTTTGACAGCGGTCTTCAAACATTGAAAAAGCTGTCAGGTACGAGAGGAATTACATTTGTTCACCAAAAAAAAGTGGTGAGATGCTGGTTGCTTCACCCAATTTAGAGCCAACATTTCTATGCATTTGTACAGCTTTTAATCTGAAGTAAAATAAACTTTAAATTACAACAAAGTGTCAACAATGTTACTTCGGCTCACAAAAATATCCTGTATCTGTCTCTTACTAGCCATGCAGCCTTGGGCACGTTACTCAGTCTCTCTGAAACTCAATGGAGTTGACATTTTTCCACTACCATCCTCAGAGAGGTAAGAGGAGTTTTTGGTAAGACTATGTAAATGTGAGTGTTTATCATCATTGTTATCCACTTACTGTTTATGATTGGGTCCGAATTTTTTATTTCATCAGTTTAATTATATATGTAGATATTATACATAGTATTTATTCTATAGTATGTTTTTCCAAACAATATGGAATAACTCACTTGTGCATATTAGCAGCTAAATTCCACTTACCCAAACACTACACACATAAAGAGGAGGTCGAATATCGCTTGTTGAGGATAGAGACCTGGCCTCAGAAGCAGGAAGACCCAGCCTCAAGCCCTGCCTCTACTTGTCTGTGTGCTGCCTGACCCTGAGCAAGTCACTGAATCTCTCAGTCGCTGGGAAGCTCTCTAAGACTCTACGTTGTAGAGAAGGTGTTGAAAGGTACTGACTGGTAGAGGTAGATTCTTATACCAATGTATCCTCAAGTCTACTCCCTATTTCTAGCCTCTATGTAAACAAATTGGGCACTAGGTGGTACCAGAGTGCCAGGCCTGGACTCAGGAAGAATCATCCTGAGTTCAGATTCAGCCTCAAATATTCAGGAAGACTCATCTTCCTGAGTTCAAATCTGGCCTCAGACACTTAGCTGTAAGTCATTTAAGAAAATGGCAAACCACTCCAGTATCTTTGGTGAGAAAAATGCCAAATGGGTCATAAAGAGTCGGACATGACTGAAACAACTGAACAACAACTGTGTAAATAAACCATGTGAACTTATCTAGCTATGGAGTTTATCACAATATTTCATACAAGAACATAACTTATATAGTACCTCATGACTAAAAATTATTTTCCATACATAATTTCCACAACCCAAAAAAATCTTTTAAATTCTATTTATCAGGATATAGAACTTCCAGTGTAGACACTTCAATGCCTGCCCCCCTACCAACACAGATCTATAATTCTTTTATAACTTATAGTCCTAGAAAGTCAGCTGGAGCACTGAGAAATTACATGAGCTGGCCATGGTCGCATATACAGCCAGGCTATGTCAGAGGCAGAGTCTGAACCCACATCTTCCTACCTCCAAGACTAGTCTTCTGTCTACTCTGTGACAGTGGCCCTTAACCCCCTTTACGCAGACACAGCCCCATTCCAATTTAAGTCCCTGGATTATTGCTAGGCAGATGCCATTCTGTACTAAGTACTGTGCTGGCACTGCAGTGACGACAATCACCATGACATAATAAATAGCAAAATCAGTTGTTAAAATTAGGCCAATCTGCAGCCACTTCAATGCTACCATCTCTTGGGAATTTTTTCTCTTTCAAGCACTAGGAGTAGTAAGCATCTCTAACCCTCTTGTGCATGTCTAGGGATAAAAAACAGCATGTCACTTCTTCTAAGAGATGTTCTCTTTATAGAAGGGACTCATGAAGAACTTAGTGTCACTAGGGATATTACCTGTGACTGACACGAAAGGTTATGAGATTTTTGTATTTATTCTCTTCTCACCAAGAGGAAATTCATCTTTTCAGTGAGGATGATTTCCTTACCTATTGAAATGGGTACACTGCTGAATATTCTCATTTGGTGATACCAACAATAGAGTGTTTTAGACTCATTTACAACACAAACAGGTCGACAATCCCTAATAGTTCTAATCCTTTTGGGGTAGGGGGATGGTGGTAACACTTACTATCAAGTTAGGTGAGTGAATGAAATGAAAAAAACACAATTTATGTTACTATAAAGGCACTGAGTTTAAGTTTTAATTACAAAAATAAAAAAAGAAAAAGGGAAACCAAGGTTCACAGCTCTCTGAACAATATTAAAATGCTGGTCCCAATATTAGAATCATAAAATGAGGCCTAGAAGAGACTTTAGGGATCACTTAGACCAATACCTCTGACAACTTAAATACACAGCAGAGGATGTAGAAATTATGTACAATTGGCATAAGATGTTCAATGAGAAAGTTCCACAGCAAAGCCATTCTCACACTAAGCATCTCTGTAGAGTTTTCTTTTTTTGTGTTTTGATTTTTAATTTCCTGATTCCTTTAAGAAATAAAATTCTCTTTTTAGTATTTCTGGATTCTTCAAAGGAGTGAGTTGAAATTCACTGTCATAAAGACTACAGGAAAGTTGTTCCTGGTTGGAATACAGAAGAAGAAAGAACTTTTTTTTAAAAGGAAAAATCCTGTCTTTTTTATTTCTGCCATATATAAAAATAGTTTATCACATGGGATCATGGTACTGCAGCAAAGAAAAGCATTCAACTAGAGCTAAGTACCCATTACTTATATGCATATGCTATTTCTCTCTCAAATTTTTCCATAGAGAAAATGTTTTCCATTCAATGGAAAAAAAAGAAAAAGAAAAATTTCCACCCCACTGAATTTCTGTTATGCAAGAGAGAATAACTCTATTTAGGAAAATTGAAATTGGACTTTTAAATAGTGGTCTAGTAAAGCCCCTGCCTAATTCTGTAAATTAATTCCTTTTGTGATTTAAACACATGTTATTAAAGCCCCTGATCATACAAAACTGTTCTGAGTCATATATCAAAATGGCAGATTCTTTCTATGAATTCTTTCTTTCTCTGTATAACAATATGCTAATAACATTTATGTAATTTAATAACTCTACAATTATTGCTTAATGATACTATTTGTTAAGTCAACACTGAAATGATTTTTTTTTTAAGGAAAGACTTTTCCCAAAGTGCCTAAACATAGGAACAGGGTTTTTTCATCCAACTTCAATTAAAACTACACCTTATTTTTTTCCTTTTCTGACTGAAATAATTCATAGATAAGTGGTATTCAAATCAGAAGACTTTCAAGAGAAATAAGTTTAAGTTACAATTTTCCTAACAATTTCCCATAGACTGAAACTGATACCCACCTCACATGTACAGGTGATCCTTCGAGGATGGGGGGCTTCCTGTTGTAGCTGATACACTAGAAAAGAAAGAAAAGAAACGTTATCTGTCCTCTTCATATAAAACTTCTGGATACTCAGAGATTTTTTGAAAGAAAAAACCCTGCTTTTGATGATATATGAAGAGAAATGTGATGCAGACATATTAATGATTAGATTGAAGATTCTGATCTACATAAAGCAGAGGCAGCCTGACAAAACAGAAAGAAAATTGTGCTTGGAGAATTGAGTTCTAATCCTTCCTCTGAAACTTACTAGCTGAGTGATCCTGGGTAAGTCACTTAACTTCTAAATACCTCAGGTTAATCCCTAGCACCTGAGGAGGAATCTGCCTGGAATTAGTAAATAACCACAACCAAACCATGAGCCAGTTTGAACTCAGTTTAACAACTCAAATGCTAACAAAGAAATCACAATCTCTACAAATGGTCTTTTATCTTAAAAGAGATTTGTGCTGGTCTTCATAATAAAGTCTCTTTAATCCTTTCTGAATGTATTCCATAAATTAGGGTCTTAATATAAAACAATAAACATTAATGATTAAAACATACTTGTCAAATCCCAACCCTGAAAATAACATCAGTAGAATATGGTGGGAAGGTATTGTTGAAGTGTTTCAGCCGTGTTCAACTCTTTGTTACCCATTTTCTTGGCAGAGATACTGGAGTGGATTTCCATTTCCTTCTCCAGTTCATTTTACAGATGAGGAAACTGAGGCACGCGGGGTTCAATGGCTCGGCCAGGGTCACACAGCTAGGAAGTCTGAGACCAGATCTGAACTTGGAAGATGAGTTTTCCTGACTTGATGCCCAGTGCCCTATCCAGCTGTGCCACTTAGCTGCCCAAGGGCAGGGGGTGGAGGGAGAGGGTAGGGGGTTGTGGTGGATAAAAAGCAATCAAAATAACAGATTATTTGGACTTTGCTCTCATTTATAATGAAAACTTGTGAGTTCTACACTCACCTATCAAAAAATAAAAAATTTCTGATCGGGAAGTAACTCATTCTGAATCTGCTTTTCTAGCACATTTGTTTAAAAGAATCACTTAGAACTAAGGAAATACTAAAGAAATGAGCACCCTTCAAACACTAAAATAATCTACCCAAAGAAGGCATGGACAGTGGAGCCAATTCACATGGAGGTGGAAGTGGCTCATTAGCTTTGCAGATTATTTGCAATGATTCCTGGCTAAATTCTCTCCTAGGGAGGTAGGGAGCTGAGTGCGAGTACCTAAGGCTGCATGTATACTCCAACAGACATACTTCACTTCTTTTACTAAATGTGTCTCATACAGCTCTGCCTACTTAATATTTAATATAATACTTAATATCATATATTTCGGTTAAAATGTATGTACTATTTTGAAATCTATGTACTACATTGTTGAGGCAGTATGGGAGAATGGAATAAGCACTGGCCTTTGAACCAGAGGATCTGGGTTCAAATGCTACCTTTGATATTTACTCCCTATGTGACCTTTGGCTAGCCACTGAGACTGCTTGGACCTTGGTTTCCTCATCTGTAAAATCAGGGGACTCTAAGATACCTTTCAGCTCTAAATCTTTGAGTTTATAAAATACTAAGAAATATTATACACACGTGTATAATTATCTAAACATCTGTAAAGCAATTGATTAAATCTTTCAGATTTCATCGGTATGTTCAATATCTTACAGTTTCAACCTCTGACTCTATTCCAGTGATTTGGAAATGACCTTGCTTTGTATCAGCTCCATGTCTTCTCATCTCACTCACCTTCCTGCGGATAACTGAGAGGAAATAAATTCCTTACGGAAATATCGTGATACATTGGGCTCCATCACTGAAACACATCACTCTGAGAAGAGAAGGCAGAGGCACTTTCTAATGAACATATGAAATCATTCACTGAATAAATGTTTATTGAACTGACCTATTCAATTTAATTGAATTCAGGAGGACTAGGGATGACTCTAGAATCCCACAATTAGAAAGTCATTCTTTTGATTGTGTCCTCATTAAAATGCAAATACATTTGGGATCAATAATACATTAAGTTTTATTAATCATGGACAGCTTGGTAATTTAGTGGATAAAGCACTAGACTAGCAGTCAGGAAGACCTGAGTTCAAATCCTGCCTCAGACATTAGCTAAGGATCCTGGGCAAATCACTTAACCTAACTCAGTTTTCTCATCTATAAAATAGGCATAAAGAAGTGCCTAATTTACAGAATCATCACATGTGATGACACATTTACATATGTAAAGGTCCTTACCTTTGCCAAGTTTAAGGCACTATATAAATTCTAGCTAGTTGTTACTATTTATAGCTCATTGGTGAATGATTTTTATCAAATATTTCCCAGAAAATAGGTTTTAATGGGGGTGAGGAAGTGGAGAATGAATGTACCAAGCTTTTTGTTGGGAGTTGGGGGAGAGCTGTTTCTGTCAACAACGATGGAAAGAAACATAAGAGAATGGATGGAAGATCAGAGTCCCTAAAGCTAAACTTTGTTGCTTTGTAAGTTTGTCTAGGTCTGATCCCGATGGCAAAGGAAGATGACAGCCCCTCCCCCTCAGTCAAAAAAAATTGGAGTCTTTTACTCTTCCTTAAGATTAGGGGGCAGCTGGGTAGTACAGCAGATAGAGCATCAGTCCTGGGGTCAAGAGGACCTGAGTTCAAATGTGGTCTCAGATACACATTAGCTGTGTGACCCTGGGTAAATCATCACTTAACCGTGATTGCCTTAAAAGTGTATAGGGGGGGCTAGGTTTTTCATGATGAAATATCTCTAATTTATCACCTTGTCCACCTTGTGGGACAGAAAAAGGAACATTAAGCTCACAGATCTACTGTGCTTAGCTTGTGCTCAGAGAAACTCCAGGTTTCCCTAAGCATCAAAGAAAAGGGCTCTAGGAAACTGGATCAACTATGGGGACCTCTAACTTCTCAGGCTTAATCATACCCATTCAAGATGTAAAATGTTACCAACAAGTATAAAATAGTGATTTGAGTCTCCCTAAATAACTGATCTGATCACGTAACTACACTGGTTTCAGAATCTCCTTTGGCTAAACCTCTTGAATGTAATGGAATCTGTTCAACTTGGCATTTAAGGCCATTCCCCATCCGACTCCAGTCAAGCTTTCCAGACTTATTTCACATTACACTCCTTCTCAAATTTTACATTACAAGCAAATTAGATTAGTTGCTGTTTCCCAAACTTGGCATTCCTTCCTTCACCTTTGCCCCTTTGTACACAGTTTGCCTGGGCTGTCCAGGCCCCCTGAAATACACTACCCATTCATTCCCTCCTCATAGAAACCTTATCGTCCATCAAGGCTCAAGTCAGGGGCCACCTCCTACAGGAAGCCTTTCCTGATCTTCCTTGTTGTAAATGCTCTCTCCCTTCAAAAATTATTTTATATTTCCTTAACTATTTAACATGTTGTCTCTTCCAGTAGAAGGCAAGCTCCTTAAGGGCAGGGATTTTGGGGGGTTTTTTTTGGTTTTATTTTTGTATCCCCATTGCATCCATTGCTAAGAAGGGTATCTTGCATGTATTAGGTACATCATAAAAGCTTGTAGGACTAAACAATTCAGGTTTAAAATATAACACTACCACACATGTAGGCAAGAAATAAACTTATGAGTGGTAAGAGTGCTGGTGTTTGAACAGAGAAATAAGCTTTTATTCTATCTTTTTTCTCATCTTAATTTCAAAATCTCTTCACTTCTACAATCGGTTGCCAAATCTGGTCAATTCTACATTTGCAACATCTCTCATATAAATATACTAGCTTCTTTTCTCTTAGACTGCCGCCATCTTGGTGCAGGCCTTTATCACCTCACACTTGGACTGCAGAAACAGCCTGCTGTTGGTCTCTCTACCTTAAGAGTCCCCACACTCCAGTCTGTCTTCTACTCAGCTATCAAAACGATCTTCCAAAGTACATGTCGGACTATGACTGTCACCCTCCTAGTCAATAAACTCCTTGGTTAGTAGTTCTTTAGTTGTTTTTCTGTAGTGTCTGACTCTTCGTGACCCCATCTGGGTTTTTTTCAGCAAAGATAAAGGAGAGGGTTGCCATTTCCTTTTCCAGTTCAGTTTATAGATGAAGAAACTGAAGCAAACAGGGTTAAGTGACTTGCTCAGGGTCACATAGCTACTAAATATCTGAGACTGGGATTTAAACTCAGGAAGAGGAGTCTTCCTGACTCCAGGCCAGGCACTCTATTCACTGTGACATTCAGTTTTCCTCAATAAACTCCAGTGGCTTCCTCTTACATTCAGAATCCTCCATTTGGCTTTTAAAGTTCTGCATAGTCTTCATCCCACTACCTTTGCATTCTTCTTGCATCTTGCTCCCTGCCCCCTTCCACAGCCCTGTGCACTCTATAAGCTCGTGACATCGGTCTCCTTGCTGTTCCTTAAACAAGACACTCCATTTCCAGGCTCCAGATCAGCTCTCATGCTTACTATCTCTCTCTTCTCATCTCTGCCTCTGCTTTCACTGGTTTGCTTCAAGGCTCAGCCAAAATCCCACTTTCTGTTAGAAGCCTTTCCTGGTCCCATTCAGCGCTAATGACGTCCCTCTGTAATTATCTCCCATGCATCTTGTATGTAGGTATTTTGTTTGTACATGGCTGTTTGCATGTTGTCTCTTCCATTAGACTGTGAGCTCCTCAAGGGCGCAAGCTGTTTTTGCCTTTCCTCCTCTCCCCAGCTTAGCACAGGACCTAGCATGCCATAGAAGTCTACTAAAGGCTTGTTGCTTTTTGCCTGTTGATTTGACATATGGTGATGCATGAGAGCTGGGTGGGAGTGGGTAAGAAAATAATTTTGCAGATAAAAGTCTCTAGATTGGATTTAGATGGTGACATTACAGTCAAGATTCTTTTTCTCTCAATAATAAAGAGCAGAAATAATTCTTCAAACTATAAACATAACATAAATACATGTAATCAATCCATATTCAGGGGGAAAAATACCTGTCAACAAGACCAATTTCCTAAAATCCTACAAAACAGCAAGGTAGCATTAATTCAGAGCCCTCTCATTTAAAATTTTTTGATCATTCAGTAGGGGTTGAAGTTCACCTCTGTATTCTACTGGAATGGACTGCTGAATTATTCATGGTGTAAACTATGAATTATCGAACTGTTTAAGAGAACAATACAAAACATTTTAAGTATTCTCAAGAACTTCAGAAGAGCCCTTGGGCAAGGAATTTTTTAAAATTTAAACATTACAAACTGAATAACCATCAACAAAGAAAAATGATCAAATAAGCAGAGGAAACAAAATCTCATATGAAACCCTTAGAAATTAGCAAAGTAGACCCAAATGACTCAACAGACTATAATCAAATAAATGCATTTGCTTGGTGTCTTTTTTAAAGTCCAATTGAAATTCTACTATCTTGAACTTTGTTTCCTTTTCCTACAGATAACTGTAGTTAATACACAAACACTTTCTGTTGTGCTGATCTTGTCTTTCATTGCTTTATAAAGGTATTATTTCTTTGCATTCTTCACTTTAAAAAAATACACTTATAAGCAAGGATAGAAATCTTTGCCCTGAGGGGTCTGCCCTGGGGGGCAATGGCCAGCTCAACCCTTTTCCCCTTTCTTTCTAGAGAGTCCATTAGGCTGAACCCCCCCCTAAATAACCATTTTGCTTGAAAGAGATTTAATGTGGACCATCAACACATGGACTAATGGGGGAATTATTAGATCAACACAAACATAAACATAAGTATATATACATATATATATGCATGTATATAAAAGTATGAATCCAATATAATGAAAATATACTCTTTAATAACCTAATTTTTATTGGATCAATGTAGGGAGCTCCTAGGAATAAATTTAATATACCAACATATTGGAGTCTAAAAGGCCTGGGTTCAAATTCTGGCTCCATTGTTTACTACCTTTGTGACTAGGCAAGTTAATTAACTTTCTGAGCCTCAATTTCCTCATCTATAAAAAGATAAGGTTGTGCTATCTAACTTCTAAGGTCCCTTCTAGCTCTAAAATCTATAATCCAAAGAAGTTATAATCATAGAAAACTGCCTGGAGCACC
>JAQQSU010012577.1:0-11879 GCA_028627135.1 Pseudochirops cupreus | reverse complement strand
GGAAGGTGTGGATGTTGTTCTTGGGTCAGGTTTCACTTATACTCCTGAATGGTAATGAGTATACCTTTATTCGGTCATCAATGTTGTAGCCAAAACCAGACTCCTCCTTCAAGGGACTTGGGAGCTACTCAAGAGCGGGACTCTGCCAAGGCTTTACTTTTTACCTCCTGAATTCATCTCCACCTGAGTCCCTTTACTCCCTGCTGCTAGATTTCTGACAGAGTATGACCACTGTCCCAGAAAAGCTGTACCCTGAGCCTAGTTTAAGTTGACACACTGAGCATATTTTCAGGTAACACAAGGAAAGATAATTGTCATATTGTATGACAGAGTCAGAGTCAGTATCCAAAAAGGTTATAACATTAGGCTGATTCTAATAAGATGAAACATATAGGGATTATCTTGGGTTGAGAAAAATAATTTTAAAAACCATGTAGGAGAAGCAGGTCTAGAAAGTAGTTTAGCTGAAGATCTGGAGGTCTTAGTAATCTGTAAGCTTAATGTGAATCACCAATGTGATGTGGAAGCCAAAAAAAAAAAAAGCTCATGTATTCTTAGATGGCTATTAGAGAAGCAATGAGTCCAGGACTTCTCTTGGAACCTCTGTCCTCTAACCCTTGGTCTCCTTTGTACATCACTTTCTGCCTACCCTGGCTTGCCTACTTCAGGGTTTCTACAAAATTATAGCAGTTCTCCTAAGCATCCCTAGACTGGCTAGAGAAGGCTACAGGTGATTTTCTATTTTTTTCTTCCCTCCCTTTGTTACTGGTGCATTTCTAAGATGTACTAAGATGTTTGTGAGGTTCTTCTTTTTTTGTGAATCAAACGTCAAATTCAAAAATGGCCAGCTCCCAAGTTTTCATTTCTCTCAATGGCAAATTGAAATTATGGCATACTTCATCCAATTTGCTTGGTGATATTTTACTCCTCATTGAATAACCTAATTGTATGAATCTGTGATCTAATCCATATGGGTATTCCCACCACTGCTTCAGTTAATAACCTTCTTGTCCTTGGCCTTCTATAAATCCTCCATAGAAAATCTACTCAATACATAGAGCATTTTGTCTGAATCTTTTAATATTTCATGGATAAAACTATAGCCCTTGAATTATCCATTTGCTATTTCTCACTCTTGGTATGACAAACCCACCTCCTTTTTAAGTCAAGTCAATAAATATTTATTAACTACCATGTCTAGTACTGTGCTAAATATTGAAGATGCAAAGAAAAAGCATAAGATAATCTGCTCCCAGGGAGTTCACCATCAAATGGGGGAGATAACGTATACACATAAACAAAAAAGTAGATAGGCATACAAAGGCATGATGAAATCCTATAGTCAGTGTGGGAAATGAGGGGAATATCCTGGATTAACAAATAGTGGAAGATCTGGTCACCCTTGGCCCCGTCCAGTTGAAAGAAAAGAGGTTCAGGGACAGGGTGTGCTGATGAGGTATGAGTCCAGAGGTGATTTCATCTTGAATAATGACGAACTTCTGGAAAGTCAAAAGTCCAAGACAGCAACAGTATGAGAAATTTGTATTAGATGATGTCTTTTGCTCCTCTTTTCACATGCAAGATACCACTGGTATTATGCTGCTGCCTCCTTACATGTACCATAGCCATTGTCCATTAAGACACTATTGCTTAATTTTTAGAACTGGGTTATGCACTTGGGAAATGACTGGCTTACTCATATTTTCCACTAACTTAATACACACACACAAGCACACACAAATCTCAAGTTATTTATACTTTCACAGTGCACAGAAAGAAACCTCCAATTCTTTCTCTTGTATTTAGGAAAGACATTGAGGCCTAAAATGGTACATCTCAGGTAGAGTGAGATCACTTTCTCTTTGGAAGCTTGCTATTCAAAATGCACAGCTATTTAATGCCATCGTACTGGGAACTTCTTTTGCACAGCAATTTCTCTCCAGTAATTAATGTCACCCAGTGTGTTGATGTAGGAAAAAGTCCAATACTCGGAGAACATGGAGGTTAGCAGAACTTACCTTGATGCTCATTCCAGAGAGCACTAATTGGGACTCAACACCCAGAGGGGAAAAAAACAAAAAAACAGAAAAACATTGCATTTAATGAAACTGTGTGGGTGTTTCTGAAGTAATGGGGGGAAAAGATCTTGGCATCAATTCTGACAATTTACAGAAAAAGAGATTTTGGCATTTTACTTATTATCTAAGAGTTGTACAAATGGTTGTTTACTTATAAGTGGTAAAGGATTCAGCATGCATTACATGTAATGCATATTGTATGCCTAGAGTGTACATATCCCACCAACATCAATATAAACCCACATATACACATGTATGCAAATATAGAATTCTAGATGGGATGGAATAAGGTGATCCACTGTTTAGCTGCTCTTTGGAGGGTTTTAATTTCATCCTATATTTTCTGAATTTGTGAAGCTATTCTGAAGTCAATCTGCATTTGATTTCCTCCCCTGCTTTATTGTTCCTTAGTTTCACTTTGCTCCCACCAAATGAAAATTACTCTTGAATCTGTAATGGCAGTCTCTATTTTCAGCCTTAAGCTATCTGTGGCTGCTTAGATTCCTATTTTTCCCTTGGACCTTTGCTCATGTAGAGCTATCTAGTGACTAATTAATACATGCCAGGTTGTTCTATTGGCCATTGGAGTAGATACAGAAGGTCAATTAAAGTTGTGTTTCCATGAGCCATTAAAGCATTTCTTCTGCTACTTGCAGTTGCCCAGTTAGAAAGAACATTGATTCTGGCATCAGAGGATCTAGTTTCAAAGCCAACCTTTGATGTTTTGCAGTTGTATGAACTTGAGCAGATGAATTAACCTTCCTGGGACTTAGTTTCCTCATCTGTAATATGAGTGAGTATAATGGTAAGAGAATTTGAAGATCTTCCCTACCCCTTAATGAGCTTCACTTGGAGCTCAACAAGAGAAGGTTGCTTAGGGGAGATTTGTTTTCCAGGAAGGCCCACACCTTTTGTTACTTTGTAATTGGGCAGTGGGTCATGGAGGTTGTAATGTCCTCTGACTCTGAAGAAGGGTATATAAACTCTAAGGTGAGGTTTTGCTTTGGGGCTCACTTATGGGAAGAGTTGCGTCATTTGGCCAGATAAGACTCTGGGTAGCTGTTGAGCCTTCCCAGCTTTGAAAACCTAGGTGCTGGTCTCTGGTAATTATGTATGTATGTAATGGTCAGAAAGCTAGATGCCCTGTCTGTTGGTCTATTGAATTCTGTTATTTTCTGTGTCTGTATGTTTTGTCTGCTTGTAATTTCTGTTTGTATTTTCTGAAGTTCAAGGTGCTGACATTTTCCCTTGAACTAAGTGAATGATATATATGTTTGATTAAAGTAAGATTGTTAACCTCTTTTGAGTTGCTTTCCTTTCAAAAAGCAGATCAAAGAACCTGTGCTAGCAGCCATCCTGGCTATGCTATGGTGCTTGCTGTTACAGTAAGTTAGGTGAGATTGCCTCTGAGTTCCCTTCCTCTAGATCTATGAAGCTATGAATGTTATGTATTCTAATGTCATTCATGTTTGATAGAAGCTAGTTTTACCAGGGTGAAGTAAAAAAAATGGTGGAATTTTAAGCTAGTAGGAAAGATTGATTACCAAATATCTAAAATAGAAAATAATCATACAAAAAGGTAAAATGGACTCATAAGAATAGATCATACCAGACTAAGCTCATTTCCTTTTCTCTATCAGTCAGTCAATAAACATTTACTAAGTGCCTACTAAGTGCTAGGCATTATGCTAAGCACTGAAGAAATGCAAATGTCCTTGCTCTCAAGGAGTTCACAGTTAAATGGGGAAGAAAACATGCAAACAACTATGCACAAAAAAAATCTATGTACAGGATAACTTTGAAATGGAAAGCATTAGAATTAAGGAGAAGTAAGAAAGGATTTCCATAGAAGGTTGAATTTTAACCAGGGCTTGAAGGAAGCCAGAGAAGCCAGGAGGCAGTTAGTAAACAGGATAGATCAGGGGAATAGCATAGACAGAGTTTACCTAGAATATAGCAAAACAGTCATCAACAAATATTTATTACATGAACTTTATGTGCAGGGACTGGGCTAAGGGTTGGAAATATAAAGACAAGAATAAAACAATCTCCATTCTGAATGAGATTACTTTTCAGGAGAGAAATATGATGTTTTTGTTTTTGTTTTCCAGGTTATTCTATGGACAAGACAGAGAGATATGAACTAAACAGAAAAAACAATTAAGTAGATTTGGAACTGGATGAATGACCCAAGGAGTAGTCATTTAACATATCAGAAGTTAAATGAACTTAACATATTAATGCAAGGAGTTAAATGTAACCTCAAAGTTGTCACCAATACCCAGTGCCATGGAAATCGTGGCTGGGATCAAATAATAAGTGAGTAGACATATACTTATTCAAATGGGGGAAAAAGTCAGATAAAAGGGGCAGTAGAGTGACATTGTATGTAAAGAAGATATACCCTTGTGTGAAAATTCATAAATGGTAAATAAACTTAATAGAGCCACATGTTGTCAATACTTGGGTTAAAAAAAAATCAAAGAAGTAAACTTTGAAAAAAAGAATATTAAAATGTAAGTTCAACCCTTCAACCCTTCTTCTTTAATTGGTTTGGAAAAAGAAATAGATTATATATAAATTATTTAGTCTAGTAATTGGTTAAACAATGGAAAATAAACATCTTGATTTTTTTATTTCAAGAAATACATTTCATTAACTGTCCTGTCACTTATAATAACCACCTTAATAACTCATGTTAATGTAGAGCTTTGAAGATAACAACAGGTTTTGTTCCTCAAAAGCCCATGATGTCAGTAGTACAAATATTATTATTATTATTTATTACGATTTTACAAATGAAGAAAATGAGCCTTAGAGAAGATAACTCATTCGTCCAATTTCTAGTAAGTATTAGAGTCAGGATTTGAACCTGGTTCACTAACAGCTAGGTAGTGCAGTGAACCTGGAGTCAAGAAGACCTGAATTCAAATCCAACCTCAGATACTTCCTAATTACGGGCAAGTCATTTAACCACTATTTGCCTCCATTTCCTTACCTGTAAAATGGGTATATCTGTAGTGCTTAACTTTCAGGATTGTTGTGAAGATAAAATGAGATAACATTTGCAAAGTAATTAAAGTGTTATATAAAAGCTATTATTGTTATTTTGATTGTTTCCGTATTGATCCCCTATGATAAACTACAGGACCAAAAAGAGATGTTCTATAAAAACTATTACATATTAATCTAAATAAAAATATTTGTTCTTACAAAACTTGTGTCTTAAAATTCTAAATTTTCTATTTTATATATGATCATTATTTCATTCTTATTACATATACACAGAAAGCAATCAGTCAGTGGTAAAATGCAAATCCAGTGGATAGTGAAGAGGAGAGAGCACTGAACTGTTAGCTAGGGGACTTGGGTATGCTACTTAACGGCTCTGTGACAATGAATAAGTCACTTTGTCTTTATGCGCCTTAGTTTTCTTACTGATATATTAATTAGATTAGACTAAATAGCCTGGAAAGTCCTTCCCAGCTCTAACAATGTGTATCCATTATTCTATGAATACAATTTGTAGAAGACTAGAGAGAAACAGGGCTGGGGAAGGGGTGGAGAGTGATATTTCCCTATTGTTAAAAACATTCCCAGGGCTTAAAACATATTGAATTTAGGAGGTAGTATCATACCAAAAATTTCTGAAACATTAACAAATCTATGAATCTATGAAATCTACGAAGCTCATAGAAGCCAAAAAAGTTAGCAATTGCTAATTACTGCCTAGAATAGAAAAGCAGGATAATGAGGACTCTAGATGATAACTGCATTTATGTACTACTGTCATCAGAAGAACATTATTCTTCGAAGTTCAACACCCTTGGAATATTTAAATGCTAATTTTTCGAGAGAGATCCTCCCTCATTAAGGTGGTACAGTGTCAGTACAAATCCCAGCTCTATAGTCAAATAGAGAAATCAATGTTGTTGGTGTGAGGAAGGCTAGCTTCTATGGTCTCCCTATAGTTTTCCCAAATTTGAGGGATTGCAACCCCCAGTATGAGAAACACAGATAAAAGAAGACTACAAGATGGTAGCTATTTACATTGGCCACAAATATTGTAAAATCCTAAAAGATCTGATTAACAATAGAACATGTCACCCAATTATTTAATAGTTTTGTACTAATAATTGCCATCTGAGGAAAGAAGGGAGGGAGGAAGAAATTGAAGGAGGGAGAAATGAAGGAGAGAGGAAGGAAAGGAGGACAGGAGCGAGGAATAGAAGGAAGGAAGGACTAACTGTCAGGTATTATTCTAGGTGCTGATAATACAAAAGCAAAAATGAGTCTCTGACTTCAAGAAGCTTACATTCTAATACTGGGAAACATCACATATTTCTCTGGAGGAGGCGGTGGCTAAAGAAAGGAGTTTTGAGGGTTACAAGAATGATGACAGGAACCATAGTGACTGTCATGCCCTTCCCAATAACAAACGACAATATTGATTTATTACTGTTCCCCAGAGCAAAAGGTATAAAAGGGGGTGGGGTGATGATGCATTTCGGGGGAAGTGGTAGGACAGACGGCAAGATGCTTGGGTGGGTGGCTAACTGAGGTATGAAACACGGTCTGATGTCACCTAAACATAGTGGATTGGGTTAAAATTTTATTCACTTACTCCCCAGTCTGGAACAGTCACTCTAAGGGACAGGAATGCCCAAACTGAAAGGATTAAATACTATGGTCTCTACAATTCTGTTCCTCAGTGGACTGTTCTAGGTCCACATTTGGGGGCAGGGATAGAAGAAGGATATGAGGAAACATTAGGCCAGCTGGGAAGGTGCTCAGGGAGGATGGCTGCGGTGGTGTGAAGTATGGTTTGATGCCCCCTTTTGATGAATAGGTTTAGTAACAGCAAGATAAGGGTTTTGGTTTTTGCTTTTGTGTTGGTTTTTTTTTTTTTCCCCCTTGCTCACTTATTTATTTTTCCTCATCAAGGTCCTGGTAGATTTGCAAAATAAATTTGCCAGTTAGCTTTTAGTGACCTTTACCACAGTATGGTAAAGCATGAAAAATTTTTACAATTATCAATCGTGATTTCATCCATTCAGATCCAATGGAAGAGAAATAATTTGGTAAGGGGAGTACTTGCCTATGGGCATTAAGGAGAGAAGAACAGAGGGAAAGGGAGAGAGATTCAAGAGAGGGAAATGGAGGAAAGACAGAGAGAAAGAGACAGGCAGGAATTAAGTGACAAAGAAAGAGACAGGGAGGAAGGGAGGGAGAGAGAGACAGAGACACAGAGACAGAGAGACAGAGACAGAGGAAGACAGAGACAGACACAGAGACAGAGACAGACAGACAGACAGAGAGATGGAGAGAATAGGGGAGACGATAAGTGACTGTGTTCTACTGAATTGAAGGCAGTTTCCCAGGTCTAAACCTAATGTTTAGCTGTTAGTAAATTGCACTTTATTAGAGTCACTAATAAAGTCATTATTAAAATCTTAAATTAACTATTTTCCTTTGAATTAACAATTGTGGGCCACTACTGTCCATCATGGAAACCCTTGCTAAATATAGACACAAGCTTAATGTAATTATCTCAAAGTATCCATTTAAGCATTACAACTGGCCATACATTTTTATCTTGCAATTACTAAAGTAATTAAGTGACTTTGGGGAGATTTTTGGAAGCTGAATATGTGACAGAGTCACTGCTCTTCAAGAGCTCTCAAGCAACTGCTTCTACAGGTATTACAAACCCTGCTTCCCTAGTAGCCACATTTATCAAAGACCCAAAAAAGACTGTTCTTGCCACCAAAGTCTTTAGCAATGTTCAATGGTTCATCATCCTATTTTATCAGTAAAAGATGGCATTAAAGATGGTTACCATCTCCTTTGCCACTGCACCCCAAGGATCACGGGACTTTCCATCTGATTTACGGCTGAAACTTCCTTTGTGTGACTTCTCAATTAGAATGGGATCTCTTTGAGAACAGGAACTGTTCTTTTTTTCTGTTTGCATCTCCTGGGCTTAATCGTGTGTTGTAGGTAGTAAGACCTTATCTTTATTTCATTCATTCATTTAGAAAAGTATCACCTATCATCCAGGTGTGTAAAGTATTTTATTTTCATGATTGGTCATACTTCAGTAATCCAAGTTGCAGATGAAGGAGTATTAGTTTATCTTCCTGCTTATACATTAATCAATATTTAGAAGATAATGAGTCATAATTTGTTTATAAAGACAACTAAACAGACTCAATTTTGCATTGTCTGTAGGACTTAGAAAGGTACTGTATATAAACAATGTTAGAGAATCCAGAAATATTTGTTGAAAGAAGGAAGATATATTTGAAAGAAAATTTGATTTGTTGATTTAACAAAAAAATAAAAAAAACACTTTGGGACAAACTGGTAAGCAATTGAAAGGTCTTTATGAATACTGATGGTTTTAAGACTCTCGCAAATTAAAAACCTTATTCATTCTCATGAAATTTAACCCTAAGGAACATAGCTTGTGAGACTATCTTCTATTTATGTGTGATATATGTATGAGAGACAGAGAGAGAACGAGACAAAAAGACACAGAGAGAATATATTAAGGATTTACTATGTGCTAGGCATAGTGCTAAGTGCTGGAAATAGAAGCAAAAGGAAAAGAGAGAGTGTCAACTGTAAAGAAGCATACACTTTGGGGGGTTGAATTCTTATTCATCTATCTATCTATCTATCTATCTATCTATCTATCTATCTATCTATTTATATTTAGCTTGCAACATTCAGTTCTACAAGCTTTTGAGTTTTCGATTTTCTCTCTCCCCCTCCTTTCCTCCCACTCCTTCCATTCCTCCCTCTCCAAGATGGCATGCAATCTGATATATGGTATATATATATTCACATTAAACATATTTTCACATTAGTTGTGTTGCAAAAAAGAAGGAAGCATATATTCCAATGGGTGAAGACAGAATATAAAAGACCCACAAATGGTGGTGGGTTGGTAAGCAGGCTACCAGCAAGGAGGTGGGAGAGTCCAGGAAATTAGGAGTAGAACCACAAGTGAAGTTCAGTTCAGAGCTTCTGGTGACCTTGGGACACCCCCAAGAGATGGTGATTTAGGACTGGAACTCACTAATAAGAGGAAAGTGTGGGAGTTCATTTTAGTATTCATTTCCTTATAAAATTATTTCTCCCTTAATGAGTAATTTTTTAAAAGTGTGCTACATTAGTGTGATTTTTGTACTTTCTTGCATCCAGTGTATTTTCCCTATAAGCATGTCTTTTTCACTAGGAACTTTTGAATAGTCATGGGACTCTCATGACCAGTTTGTAATTCAAAAGTCTATACTTAACTCTCCTGTCAGCCTTTCCCAAAGCCCTTAAAAAAATCTCAAAACACACGAATGAGGGAGCTCTTTCATATGGATGCTATACACAGCATTATGAAACTTCAAGCCTCTAAGCCAATCAGGAATCATATTCCCTTAGAGAGAGGAAGAGTCACAGGGATATCCTTCAGGGAGCTGCTCAACTTGGGTGAGCAGAGGCGTTACACTAATAATGGATGTCCATAGGAAATGTGCATCATCTCCAACTTTATAGAATTCCATCTAGTCTAGTAGTTCCAAATGCTACTAATCATTCTGGTGAAACTGAGATTGGATCTGTGATTTCACTGGTTAAAGGAAGTTCCTCCTAGTGAGGAAATTTCCACTTCCAATACAGATAAGCAGCTGCTCTGAATTCTGGATTCTTAGAGAGTTGCAACAATGAGATTTTAATTTATTTGTTCTGATACCATCACTAAGTCAAAGGTTGAACTTGAACTAAGGCTTTCCTGAAATGAGCTCTAATATCTACTACACCATGATGCCTCTGTTTCTGAGTATTAGGACTGATTTTTAAAATACAATAAATTTTATAGTCCCCTTCCCATGCTTAACATAATAGGAGTTATACCAGAATTTCCATTGATGGGGAAAACACATTAGGGCTAAAAAAACAAACATACACACACATACACTATAAATTCAGTAATACTTTAAAAATGAATGTATACAGTATTTTAGTAGTCATCACAATATCTATCATCATTTGAAAAATATTAATTTAAATATGATACTGTTTATTGTATGCATAAGGCATGTTTGTGTATTTTAATATAGTGAAATCATGGAATGAAGAGATACATGCTGTTTTAAGACTTTCAGAGTTTGGAAATATGGTAGAAGCAATGTCAGTGTCAACTTTAGCTCTAGTTCTACATCTAGCTTGGTTTTTTAAAAGTTCTTTAACATTTATATTTAAAGTTTTAAGTTCCTTGAAACTCAAGGGATTGTGGAACTGAATCTTGTAAACTGAAAGTAAATAAACAAGTCAATGAAAAAAAAAAGTTTCGAGTTCCAAATTCTATCCATCCTTCCTTCCCCTTCCCCCTCTTTGAGACAGTAAACAATCAGATACAGGCTATATATGTATAATTATGTGAACCATTGCCATATTAGTTATTTTGTACAAGAAGACTAGAATAAAAGAAAAAAATGAAAGAAAAAAGTAAAAATAGTATACTTCAGTCTGTATTCAAACTATCAATTCTTTCTCTGGAGGCAAATAGTATGCTTCATCACTAGTCCTTTGGGATCGTCATGGAACATGGTATTGCTGAGAATTAAATAATTCACAATTCTCAATCGTACAATATTGCTGCTACTCTTACAACATTTTCCTGATTCTGTTCACTTCACTATGCATCCGTTCATAAAAGCCTTTTCAGGTTTTTCTGAAATCATCCTGTTTGTCATTTCTTAATAGCACAATAATATTCCACTACAATCCTATACCACAGCTTTTTTAGCCATTCTCCATTTGATGGGCACCCCTTCAATGTCCAATTATAAGCCACCACAACAAGAATTGCTATATATACATATATACATGTATATGTATATTTTGTATAAATAGGTCCTTTTCCTTTTTTTGGATGTCTTTGGGATACAGATGTAGCAGTGGTATTGCTGGATCAAATGACATACACAGTTTTGTAGATTTTGGGGTGTAGTTCCAAATTGCTCTCCATAATGTCTAGATCAATTCACAACTTCACCAACAATGCATTAGTGATCCAGTTTTCCCGTATCCTCTCCAATATACAACATTTTCATTTTTTGTCATATTAGCCAATCTGATAGGTGTGAGGTGGTACTGCAGAACTGTTTTACTTTACGTTTTCCTAATCAATAGTGACTTAGAGCATTTTTATATAACAATAAATTGCTTTAATTTCTTCATTTGAAAACTGCCAGCTCATATCCTTTGACCATTTATCAACTGGGGAATGACTTCTATTCTTATATATTTGACTCCATTCTCTACATATTTGGTAAATGAGGCAGTCCTGTATTCTTTGTATAAATCCCATCTGGTGATATTGTCTGATCCTTGTGATATATTGCTGTAATCCCTTTGCTAATAGTTAATTTACAATTTTTATATAAATATTCATTAGGGAAATTGGTCTATAATTTTCTTTTTCTGTTTTGGCTCTTCCTGATTAAGGTGTCAACATCATATTTGTGTCATAAAAGGAATTTGGTAGGACTCTTCCTTTGCGTATTTTTCCAAAGAGTTTTCATAATATTGGGATAAATTGTTCATTAAATGTTTGGTAGAATGTGCTTGCAAACCCTTGTGGTCTTGGGGATTTTTTTTTTAATTTTTTAATTTTATTTTAGTTTACATCATTCATTTCCACGAAATTTTGAGTTACAAATTTTCTCCCCATCTTTCCCCTACCCACTGCCCCAAAACAGCCATCCCAGTGTATCTTCCCTCTCCCAATCTATTCTCACC
>JAQQSU010012576.1:0-11880 GCA_028627135.1 Pseudochirops cupreus | reverse complement strand
GTGTTACCTATACCAAATTGCTTGCCTTCTCAATGAGGGTGGGTAGGGAAGGAGGAAGTGAAAGAATGCAGAACTCAAAAGTTTTAAAAGCCGATGTTAAAAACTATTTTTACATGCAACTGGGTAATAAGATATACAGGCAATGGGGTATAGAAATCTATCTTACCCTACAGGAAAATAGAAGGGAAGGGGATAAGAGAAGGGGTGGGAGGTTAATAAAAAGGAGGGCAGATTGGGGAAGGGGTAATCAGAATGCATGTCATCTTGGGATGGGGGAGGGGAGAGATAGAGAGAAAATTCAGAATTCAAAGTCTTGTGGAAGTGAATGCTGAAAACTAAAAATAAATTAATTGACAAATTTTTTAAAACATCTCTAAAATCTGTCCCTTTCTCTACATTTTAGGCTTAAGATCTGATCTATTACAAAAATCTCTGTAGTAGCTTGCCTGATTTCAAGCTTCTCTCCCATATTTCCTCTCCATTTTGTATGCTTCTGCTCCCATAAATCAATCTTCTCAATTTTACATGCTTTTGCTCCCTACAGAAGCACAGCTCCACCCAAACTGGGATTGTTTACCCAAATAATCCTGGGGCATTGCTATTTCTATGCCATCATCTTCTTTTTTTCCCTTTTTCCCCCCAGAATTTATTTATTTATTTTTAGTTTTCAACATTCGTTTCCATAATATTTTGAGTTCCAAATTTTCCCCCCATATTTTCCCTACCCCCACCCCAAGAGCATACTAAACACTCACCTCTCTTATATCTCCCCTATCACCCTCCTCCCTAACCTCTTACTTTCTCATAGGCCAAAATAGATTTCTAAACCCCACTGCCTGTATATCTTATTTCCCAGTTACATGTAAAAACAATTTTTTAACATGTGTTCTTAAAACTTTGAGTTCCACATTCTCTCCCTTCTTCGCTCCTCACCTACCCCCACTAGGAAGACAAGCAATTCAATATAGGTTATACATGTGTAGTTATGCAAAACATTTTCATAGTAGTCATATTGTGAAAGTCTATATTTCCCTCCTTCCTATCCCGCCCCCCATTTATTCCATTTTCTACTTTGACCCTGCCCCTTTTCAAAAATATTTGCTTCTGACTACCCCTTTCCCCACCCTCTCTTTTATCATCCTCCCCCTTTTATCTCCTTCCTCCCCCCACTTCCCTGTGGGGTAAAATCTCAATTGAGTGTCTGTTATTCCCTCCTCAAGCTAAATTCAATGAGAGTAAGGTTGACCTATTCCCTTTCACCTTTCTGCTCTTCCCCTCCATGATAACAACTTTCTCTTGCTTGCTGTCACTCTTCTTGTTCCCATGCCTAGGATGCCTTCTTCTGTCCCCTCTACTCATCCATATTCTTGCCTACCTTAAAACTCAGAGCAGCCAACTGCCCTATAAAGCCTTTCCCACTGCCTTAGGCCACAACAATCCCTCCATCCTATCAACTCCTAAAGGCTCTTACTGTCTGAACCGCTCATGTGGCTTTTATCCAATACTATACTGTTTCATCACTTATCTTTTATGTCTATTTTCTGCCTTCTCAATGAAACTATAAACTCCTTGAGAACAAGCATCTGTCTTCTATTTATCACTAGATTCTAGCTCAGTGCCCTACATATAGTAGACACCATATCAATATTTGACTATAATGACTTCATTTTCCTTTCAGTGTACTGAGAGTGATCAAAATGCCAAGAATTGTTTCAAAAGTTCTGAGTACTTTGAAGTGAGGAAGTACCTAACCCTGGTCACAGCCTATGCTATCCTACTCCTTTCCTTCCCCTATAACCTTTTTGTGGTTTTTTTTGTTCTCCTGAACCACATATCTCTCAGGTCCTAGACCCCAAGAATTCAGGTCCTCATTTCTATCTAGTCCCTACATGAAGGTGATACATGGCTCTGATTTGGGGGAGCACTCAATCTAAAAGGCACTAATTTGAACAAGTTTCTGGAAGAGGTTCAATATAAGTATTTACTAAGTACTGCTTCTAGTTTTGATCACCTCTGGAGAGCTCAAAGTAAGAACCATCTTACCCCCAGAGCAAACATTCCTCCATCTTCCCATGGGGTTACATGCACAAAGCATTATGTTTTTACTTATCTGTGTGCAAATTGTAGCCACTCCCAGCAAAACAGGTTAACAGAATTTTTACTGAGCCAGCCTCTAACCTCGGAGCCATATAAAGCAGGCCTAGAGATGGGAGTATTTAATTCAAGTAGTTTAAGTAGTTTAATTAATCAGTTTTGGAGTGAGGAATATTCTCATAGCTGAAGCAAAAGCAGAGGTTAAATCACAAGTAGGAAAGGAGTGGGGAAAGTGGATTACAATCATTTAGTGGTTTCCCACGAGAAACCCAGACATCCCACAATGCAACAATTCTGGAGTCAAATTTTTGGGGGTCATGACCACCTCCCCTAGGGTACAGAACCACAGTTCTGTGATGGGAACAGGTTCTACAATCTTTGATACAATTCACTTAAGGTCCAGTGATTGTGAGCCTTGTCAGAGTTTTGATTAATCACTTCAAGCTGCATCGTAAGCTCTGACCACTGAACCAGAGAGGCAGCTCTTGACAAAACAAATGTATTAGTATATCCATTACATACATCATATCAATTAATATGAAAATTATAATTCCCTTCTCAAATGTAAGTTCCTTTAGATCAGGGATAGTTTGTGTCTCTGAATCCCAGTGTCTTGCATAATTCCCTATACATATGCAATTAGCTCCACTCCACCCACTCCCCCCCCCCCACACACACACACTTCAACATGTGTCCCTAAAGGCCACACATGATTTCAAGTTTGCTTGGGTCGCAGAATCACAAAACCAGAATTTCAGAGTTTGAAGGGAACTCAGTGGCTACATGAAAAAATGAATAAAAAATGTAAGAAGTGATCATCTAGTCTTTCCTTGAAGACCTCTAATGAGAGAAAATGTACTAACTCTGCAGGCAGCTAGCTTATTTCACCTTTGGATAGCTTTAACTGTTGCGAAACTTTTTCCTTCAATCAAGCCTAAGTTTGCTTTGCAATTTACATATATTTATATCTCCAAACCAATATTCCTCTTTACTAGACCAAACTCATTGTACAGATGAGGAAAATGAGGCAACCAGAATTAAGGGACTTGTCCAGGGTTATATAGCTAGTAAGTGTCTGAGTTCACATTTGAACTCAGGTCCTCCTGACTCCAGGTCTGGCTCTCTATCCATCGCAGCACTGGTACACCCTAATTGTCTGGTGATTTTTAGTATCTATTTGCATCACTCTCTTAATCACCTTCACAAATACAAATCAGTTTCAGGACTGCTGGAGCTTTACCAAACTAAATTATGGCTCAAGTTTGTGCAAGTCTCATAAACCCTGTCACATACATATATAAATCAGAGAGGAGATTTAGATACATAAGGGAATTTTATAATTTATCTCTAAGAATCTGGGAGGGGAAAATTATAAATCCATGTAGATTATATTAAGATGGCTCCCAGAGCAGTGCAGAAGGCTAGTCCATCCTCAAAGATTGTGAGTGTGGATTAGCCCAAATAAAGATTAGCCAGGCTTTTTATGTGTACTTCCTGTAGTAGTCCCAAAAAATACTATTTTTTTTAGAAGAGGTGGGAGTGGGGAGGGGAAGGCTAGCTTAGCCTAGGATCTAGTCACGTCCCCTCTGTCTAGTAACCCTTCCTAAATACATGCATTTTTTCCTGCAATTTTTCATACTATAGCTGGGCCTTCACTTGATAAAACCTGCTGCCTGCTTCCTGAGCCTGTGAAATCAGAAATGAGAAAACAATCAGACACACCCGTGTAATTCATCAGCAAGCATTTCTCAAGTGCCCAGTGTGTGCCAATAAACTATGCCAGGCATGGGAACAAGCATCTGCCTTCTCCTATTTCCTATAAAAACCATGGCCTTCACCAGCATCGTTGAACCATGCTGGTTAAAGCTATTCCCTGGCCCTGGTTTGAAGGTATCTACTGATAGCTAGCTTCACTTTCCATGCTGCCTCTACTCTTGTTCCCACCCCCTTAAGTTTCCCTATGTGTTAGTTAAAATGTGGTAGCTTGCTGTGTTCTTTCTGAAACTTCTCGTAAGTCTCCTTAAAGATGCACGGAAACTCAGCCCTAACCCTAACCAGTCCCTATCCTCTACTACCAATTATTTCTAGTCTTCCTTCTGGAACCTTCCTCTAGTGATAGATTTTCCTTTATATTAGATATTTTCTTTCCCTCTCTGTCTCTGTCTCTGTCTCTCTCTCTGAATAGTAACCGAAATCTTGCTTTCTCCTGAAGTTGCCGCATCTCTCAGCTACCACCCTCGCCCAGGCCTCCTATTCCTTCTGTCACAATCCTTGGCACAGGGCTAAGAGGAGGTGGCTATATTCCTGGCTCACCACCACCACTTTCAGACTCTCTCTTTGCTGTCATCATTCAACTCCTTGTCCTCCTTTAAAGTTCACTCATCCTTTCTAGATCCTCATTACTATCTGTGAACTTCCATGTCACTCTCCTACACCCAAATAAGTCCAGGACCTCGCTCATAGCCTTTTTCTCCACCTCAACTCCTACCCTTCTGATTACCGTGATTTGTTAGTTCTTCAACCTCTCCCAGTTCCTGTGATCTTAATCTCTAGTTTACCACAATTAATCACAGTAATGGTCATTCACCAGATATTTCCCCATCCTTGCCTCAGCACATGTGAATCTTTCCTGGGTACTGGAATTCCTAGTTATGGCTCTAGTTTGAGGTGCTATAAGAACTTCCAGGCAGAGAAGTCTTATAGTTAATGGGAAATATGAGTCTTTTGCTCAGAAAAGAACTCAAGACTGGTGACATAGATTGGTTGTTTAGTCATGTCTCACAAATTATCTAAATAGAAATAGTTGAAGTTCAGTTATAGTATTTGATATGGTTCTACTATAGAGATAATAGAAACCTTAGAATGAATGAAACTACCCAGAGAGAAAAGGTAAAGACAGAACAGAAAGCCAGGATAAAACATTAAGGAGTCAGAAAGAGGAGGGAGCAAGCAAGAGACAGAGAATGAATGGTCAAAGATGTAAGGGAAAAACCAAGAGAGCGGTATTTCTGCAGCTAAAGAAGAGAGTATCTATAAGGAAGAAAAATTAGTATACCAAAAGAGGGGGAAGATCATTGCTTTACAGAAAATATTGCAGCAGTATATTTGTATGTGTCTTTAGAGTAGTGAGAACCAGAATGAATGTCAACCAACCAAATACTCTATCCCACATTCCTCTGTCAGCTTCAGGTCCTTCTTACATAGGAGTAAACTCATTTAATTAAGTCCCTTGTACAACTAGTCACTTCTCTTTCATTCCTTCCTACCATACTTGTCAATCAAAATCCCCATGCAAAAGTCACAACCTTAGTGACCAGATTAAGTAAATTATGTAGATAGATGTGTAATAAAATGTTATTAAATTAATGTGTATCTCAAAAGCTGAACACTTCCCAATGCCTCCCCCAATTCCTCACTCTTGCTGACTTCTCCTGCAGAGTAAAAGTTCACCTGCTTAATGCAAACCTCCACATTTTCTCTAAATTTAGGGAGGGGTGGTGTCAGTCAACATCATGGCACATCATGGTATGTATAGCTACATAAATGGAGCTCCATACATATGGAATTCCATATCTAATGTCTTTCCACATGATTTCTTCTTCAGCTAAATTAGATAGAAATGTACTTGCTATGATTCTGCTATACACTACTGCTCATACAGGGCCTGGCTCACATCTGCTCAGCATTACAGCTGTAAGTGCAAATGCTTGCTACCCTTTTTTTGGATCTAGAGAACAAAATTGGGCCTATGGCAGTGACCTTCCCCTTCTCCATCTTTCAGTCTCATCTCAAAAAATCCATGAGTTCAGTGATGGTCTAGCACCAATCTATCCTTCTCCCCTTAGCTCCCAAACCCATTATTTTCAGGACTTATTATGTGTTTTTTGCCCTCCAGAGACTTCAGAGAAATATAGTCCATGAGGAAATGAACACAAATTCCCAGACACAGGTCACTTACATCTGGAAGGTGCTTGAGGAAGAAGGAAGAAATGAAATAAAGGGCACAATTGAGAGATTAGACAACACAAAGGTCCAAAAGCCTCTTTCTTGGGAAGGAGAGGAAGGTTCAACTCCAGGAGCATCTCTACTAGAAGCCTGTTCCAATTCTCCCAATTGTTAATGTTACCAACATTATTTTGCATTGATTATTATTAATTTGATAGCTAGCATTTATATAGCCTTTTAAGATTAGTAAAATGCTATCCGTTTTGTCTGATTTGATTATTATTTATTTTTACATGCTTTGTATCTATCTATTTATCTGTGTATACATGTTGCTTCCTCTAATAGACTATATGTTCCTTCATTCAATCAACAAGCAATTATTCTGCACCTGTTATGTTCCAGGTATTACATTAGACTTTGGAGATGCCCACACAAGAATGAGATAATCTCTGCCCTCAAAAAGATTATATTCTAACATTCTAATTTTATTCTAATATGAGGGCTACAATATGTTCAGAGATAAGTAAATACAGGCTATATACAAATGAAATACACAGTAATAGGGGTGGGGCAGAGAAATTAGAGCTGAGAAATTAGCTCTTGCAAGAAGTAGCACTTAACCTAAATCTTGAAGGGAGCCGGGAGTTCCAAAAGGCTAAGGTGAGGAGGCAAAATATCCCAGAAACAGACAACCTGTACAAAGGCCTACAGGTAAGAAACGGAACGTTGTATATTGGGAAAAACAAGCAGGCCATTTGGCTATTTGGCATAGAGTGTGTGGATAGGGATTTATCTGTAACCTTCCTGGAAAGATAGGCTGGAGAAAGGCTAGGAACTAATTTCAATAAAGCCAAACAGAAATTTGAGAGACTGTCTTTTATAATAGATGAAACAGGGAGCCAGTGAGGTTTCTTGAACATAGGAGTGACATGCTCACATCTGTACTTTTGGAATATGATTCTGGCAACTTTGCAGAGGATGGATTGGAGGGGGAATAGACTGGAAACAGAGAGACCACTTAAGAGGCTATTTCAATAGTCCAAGAAAAAAGTGATGAGGGTTTAAGTTGGGTGGTTGGAGGAAAGAATAGAATGAAAAGGCCAGATGAGTGAAATGCTGAAGAGGTAGAATTGAAAATACTCGGCCCCTGACTGGACATGGGGTGAGCAAATATTAAGAGGAGAGGATGACTCCTGCTCTTTCAGACCAGAAACTAGTTGATTTTTGTTTCTCTAGCCCCAGAATCTAGTCCAGTGCCTGGAATAAAGTAGGTTTTTAACTATCAATTTTTTTCAAACAGCAAAAATCTACCTTTTCTTCCTCCTACTTCCCCCTGCCAACTGAAAAGAAAGAGAAAAGTCCTGCTACAAGCACGTAAAGCAAAACAAACACCCACGCTGGTCACGTTTAAAAAAAAGCCTTATTTGACACTCTGAGTGTTTCACCTCTTAGACCGGAGCTGCAGCTGGTCACTGTTCTGATCGGAGTTCCTCAATTTCTCAAATTTGTTCGTATTTACAAAATCGTTGTAATTGTATAAATCACCCTTCTGCTTCTGCTCGTTTTCCTGCTTCAGTTCACACAAGCTTTCCCAAGTTTCTGATGGTATTCTCTTTTTTATTTAGTTTTTATCAATGTGTTTTGTTTCCTAGTTTCCCTCCCCTCCCCTCCCCTCCCCTCTCAGGGAGCCATTCCATATAACAAATGGCATTTTTTAAAGACAAAAAAAGAGCACAACTGATCATCATTACATTGAAAAGTACAACAGTATTCTATCACATTCAAATGCATGTGCACAAGAGTGCTTCCCTTTATTATGCTTTGCAGATATTATGGTGGAGAGGGTGGGAGGGGGGTTGTTTGTTTTTACAAATTGAAGATTTGTGGCACCTGTATCAAGCAAGTCTATTAATACCATTTTTCCAACAGTGTGTACTCCTATTGTGTCTCTGTGTCACATTTTGGTAATTCTTGTAATATTTCAGACTTTTTTCACTATTATTTTATATGTTATGGTGATCTGTGATCAGAGATCTTGGGTAGTCCAATGATTCTTAATTTTTTTTCCCCCTCCTCAATCTGTTTTCCAGGCCAGTTGTATCTACTATGAGATACCTTATATTTTCTTCTATTGTTTAGATTTTTAAAAAATATTTCTTATTGCCTGATGGAGTCATTAATTTCTATTTCACCAATTATAATGGTCAGAAAGTTTGATACTTAATCAAGGTTTTGTGCTTCTTGTCCCAAACTGTCCATTTCCTTTTCAATTCTTTATTTCATAGCTCTCAATTCTTTTCCATTTTTTTTCCTCTAGTGCTCTCATTTTGTTTACATAAAAACAGTTTAAGCCACTTTTTAAAAAAAATTTGCTTCATCATTCCCATGAATTCTAGTTAAATTTGAGTCCAAGTCCTGTTTTTCTTTAGGGCTTCATTTGTAGGTGTTTTGGAGCCATGCTCTTTTTCTGGAATTGTGTCTTTAGTATATCCCTGTCACAATAGTTTTTTTTAATTGGGTTTTTTTTTTTAATTGTAGGATTATTTTTTCCCCTCCTTCTTCCAGTCAACTTCTTTTTTTGTTTTGTTTTGTTTCGGGGGGGGAGGGCAATTAGGGTTAAGTGACTAGCCCAAGGTCACATGGCTTATAAGTGTTAAGTGTCTGAGGCCGAATTTAAACTCAGGTCCTCCTGACTCCAGGGCTGGTGCTCTATTCACTGCACCATCTAGCCACTCCTCCAGTCAACTTCTTAACTTCAGCCCTGATACCAAGATCTACAGGAAATGTTTGGGCTGGTCCTAATATTGTTTTCTTGGGTATACTGAGTGCTGTGTTGTTCTCAGAAACAGCACTGTTTGGGCACCTACAAGCTTTCATGCTCCCAATATTGTCTGATCCAGGGCAAAGTCTGATTACTGTACCACTGGTCTCAACTCTGAATGTTCCTGACCTGGTTTTGGGTCTGAGCAATATACCTTTCTTTGGGTTTGCCTACTTAGAGTTTTAATAGAGGGCTGGATTCAGCCACTACCAACCAGTTAGAAAGTTCTGTTGGTTCAGAGTGATGGAACTGCAGGCTGCTCTTTGGTATAGGACTCCTACCCTAGTTATTGCTCTGCAGGCTTCAGACTGGGCTACAGGCTGGAACTGAGACTACATTGCTTCTTGGGTCTTAGCTGTGCAGGTACTGCTTGCTTCTGAACTTGCTCTTGCCTCCATACATGGCCTAAGACCCATGAATGCTCTGCTCTTTGAAATGCCATAACTACAGTCAGTTTCTCTATTTGGTTTTCCATGAATCTGTGACCTGAGAGAGAAGAGTAAGTTCCAGAGATATCATATGACACCTGTTGCTGCACCTTACACAAGTTTAGGCCCCTCTCCTAGACCTGAGACACCACTTTCTCCTAGTGCACAGCGTCTCCCTGAGTTGGAATACTCTGTATGGCATGCCTATGACTGGACTCCCATCTGCTTTTGGCAGTTTCCCTGTGCCAACCTGGTCTGGAAAAATGAAACACTGTGATTTTTTTCTTGTATTTCTCAATCAATATTCATCCTGGTATATTTTCTAGATATGTTTGGAAGAGTCTTTCTTTGCAGGAGAGAAAGAGAGCCTGTGGTATTTCTTGCTGTTCTATCACCATCTTGGCTATCCCTCATAGTAGGTCTCTAATAAATACTTATTGAATTGAATTAAAGAAGGAAAGAAAATTGAAAACAGTGTTTATGTTTGCAAATTTAGAGAAGGATGAGGAAAAGAAAAAAGAAAAGAAAAAAGGAGAAAGGAAACACATCATAAAGATTGTCTTTTTAAATTTTTTTTTCTCTATTTCCATCTCCCTTTTCCCTCCTTTTCTCCTCTCTCTCATCTTTCGTCCTCATTTTTTGCGTCACATTTGGCAAGTTATTTAACTTAAGTAGGCCTTAGTTTCCTAACCCATAAAGTAAGATTAGTTCTTGTTTTATCTACTATAGAAATAGTATGAGGATCAAATTTAATAACTAAAGTAAAAAGCCATTAGAAAAACATGAGAATTCTATGTATATAAGAATTTTTGTGTTTGTGAGAAGAGCTAATGAGTGTTAGAAGTCTATGGGAGAAGAATTTTGCAAATAACAGATGTCATTCTTTCCAGTTGTTTTTGCTTAGCTGTTTCTTTGTTACAAGTGAAGGCACAATTCTGGAAGGAGGGAAGGTTGACCCATATAAATGACCCATATATGACCCATATAAATGACCCATAAATGACCCATATAAAAAGCAAAACGTATCAACAAAACTTAATTTTAAATAAGGATTAAGGAAACCCAGGAAATTGAGAAATACTTTCTTTTCTTTCTTTTTACCCTTAATTTCTGGGGGAAAAAAGGACACAGTTACACCATAGATCTCACCCCTTTTCAGCCTGCAGACTATTTCCTTCCGCAAAGAAGACACCAGCAACACATCAACAGGAATGTGAGCCAAAGATTTCTCCAGCTTCTAAAATAAACTGAAAGCACCAAGTAGTTTCATACACATAGGGTAAAAACAAGCAAAAAAAAATTAAAAACTAAAAAGTCCACAATCAACTGAACTTCAAGGTCTGGGAAGGTGGATAATCTCTCGTTTAAAAATAAAATTAAATTTGTTCAGATGACTTAATGTGAGAACCAATACTAAAACCAGTAAAGATTTAGAGGCATTTTGAAAAAAATTTCTGGAGAACAGCTGGAATTTGGAAAGGGCTGTGTTAACAGTGTGTCACAGAAATTTGCATCAGAGCAGAGTGAAGTAGAACCAGAAAAACAATATACACAATGACTGAAACAATGTAAATGGAAAGAACAGGAACAGCAAAAACCAAAACCAAACCACAAAGCTGAACGGTGTCTAATTACAACGATACTGTAATACCTAGCAACAACTCCAGCTGAGTCCTAGGGAAGATCTGAAAAAAAGCGTACTGTACTTCCTCAGCCTCTCTGGCGGAGGTAGGGGATTACGTGTGCGGAGTATTGCATACACATTGTCAGACCTGGCTGACGTGCTGATTGGTGCTCCTGAATTGCTTTCTAACTTTCATTTTTTGATTCTTGTTATAAGAAATGACTTCCTGGGTGGTGGGAAAAGGCTGGGAAGGTAGAAGGTGAAGTTAAAAAACAACATCAAGATACTAATTTAAAATAAAGCTTTTTTTAAAACATTCTTTGAGCAGAACCAGGAGAACACTGTACCCAGTAACCGCCACAGTCTTTGATAACTGATTTTGATAGACTTAGCCCTTCTCAGCAATGCAAAGACTTAAAACAATCCAAAGGACTCATGATGGAAAACACCATCTACAGCCAAAGAAAGAACTATGGGGCAAAGAAAACTGTTTCGTTATAATTCTTCTATACAACACAACATGTTTAATAGGAATGTATATGTAAAGCACATATCAGATTGCAGGCTGTGGGGTGGGGGGAAGATGTAAAACTTATGGAAGTAAATGCTGAAAACTAAAATAAATTAACTTTTAAATTCTTATATACATAGAATTTAAAAATCAGGATTTGAAACAGCTTAGCTGAGACTGATACCCACAAATCAGAGGTTGCTTTTAAAAAGTCTTAGTTTCTGTTTCAATGTTTAAAGTTGCCTTTTTATTTTAATATCTTAATGAGTAAGGCTTTTAGTTTATACCTAAAGCAGACTGAATAGAATAGTGGAGGACCATGTGTAATAGTAATTAGTTTATCAGGATACTTAGCACTTAGTAGTGCTAAGTGCTAAGTGTGGAAGGTGCAAACCCTGTCCCATTGTTGAGAAGGCATGAACTCCCCTGTTGATGTGGAAGAAGGGGATTGGCTGAG
>JAQQSU010012575.1:0-11880 GCA_028627135.1 Pseudochirops cupreus | reverse complement strand
GGGGGGGGGCAGGATAAGAAGTAGCGACTGTTATGGGAATATGAAGATCTTACCTGCCCCTAGGCCCTTTGATAGGCTTAAGTGGCTCTGAGAACCTTCCCTGGTTTGTAAGTATACTCTGTCCCCTAAATAGGCTTAATGTGGTCACTTGGAGCCTGTGGCGGGAGGCTTGTTCTTCAGGAATGCCCATGCCTTATTACTTTGTGATTGGGCAGTGGGTCAAGAGGGCTGTGACAGGAGAAGACTATATATACACAGATGTGAGTTTTTGCTTTGGGGCTCACTTTGAGAACAGTTGTGTGATTTGGCCAGACGAGACTCTGGGAAGCCGTTGAGCCCCCCAGCTTTGAAAAACCCAGATGTTGGTGCTTCCCTCTCTGGTAACTGAATAGGTATGGATGTAATGGTCAGATGGTTGGAAGCCCATCTGCTGACATGTTTCTTTCTCTGCTTGTAACTTCTGCTTGTTAACTTGTGTTTGTATTCTGTTCGCATTCTCTGAATTTCAGGGTGCTGACTTTTTCCCCTGAACTAGGCAAATGATATATGTTTGACTGATTAAAGTAAAATTGTTAACCCATTCTGAGTTGCTTTCCCTTAGAAAAGCAGATCTAAGAACCTGTGCTAGCAGCCACCCTGGGTATGCTAGGGCGCTTGCTGATACAGGGACATATAATCAGTCTCTCACAATATGTCCATTGCTGAGATGTTCTGCGTAACTACACAGGTACAGCCTATATTGAATTACTTTGTCTTTCCAGTGGGGGTAGGTGATGATGGAAGAAGGCAAAGAATCTAGAATTTAAAGTTCTAAAATCAAACATTAAAAATATATGTGTGTGTGTGTATTAATTACTATTATTATTATTAACTACATGCAACTGGGAATTAAGATATACAGTCACTGGGGTAGGGAGATCCATCTTGCCCTACAGGAAAGTCAGAGGGGTGATGGGAGAGGACACAGGAGAGAGCAGATTGGGGGAGGAGTTATACAGTGGGATGGCTGTTTTGGCATGGTGGGTGGGGGAAAGATGGGGAGAAAATTTGTAACTCAAAATTTCGTGGAAATGAATGATGTAAACAAGTAAATAAATTAATAAAAAATAAAAAATAAATTTAAAAAGTGACTTTAAGAAGATATTTTAGAAAACTACTTGAGATAATAAATAAATTTAGCAAAATTGCAGGATATAAAACAAACTTGCATAAATCCTTGGCATTTCTATATATTTCTAATGAAGACCAACTGCAAGAAATAGAAAGAGAAATTCCATTTAAAGTTACTGTAGACATTATAAAATATTTGGGAGTCTACTTGCCAAAAGAAACCTAGGAACTTTATGAACACAATTATATAACACTTTTCACACAAATAAAGTCAGATCTAAATAACTGGAAGAACATCATTTGCTTGTGCTTAGATAGATCTAATATAATAAAAAAATGACAATTTTACCTAAATTAAGTTACCTATTTAGTGCCACACCAATAAATCTACCAAAAAATTATGTTATAGAGCTGGAAAAAATAATAACAAAATTCACCTGGAAGAACAAAAGGTCCAGAATATCAAAGGAATTAATGAAAAGAAATGCTAACGAAGGTGGCCTAGCCATACTAGATTTTAAATTGTATTATAGAGCAGCAGTCATCAAAACTACTTGGTACTGTTTGAGGAATAGAGTCATAGATCAGTGAAATAGAAGAGGTACTCAAGACACAGTAGACAATGACTATAGTAACCTACTGTCTGATGAACCCAAAAGACTCTAGCTTCTGGGATAAGAACTTACTATTTGACAAAACTGCTGGGAAAATTGGAAAATAGTATGGCAGAAATTGGGCACAGATTATTATCTGGGCAGACATTATCTGACAATGAACACCAAAATAAAGTCTAAATGGGTTCAGGATCTAGATATAAAGACTGATACTATAAGCAATCTGGGAGAGCAAGGAATAATTTACCTGTCAGATTTATGGAGATGGGAAGAATTTATGACCAAACAAGAGATAGAGGGCATTACAAAATGCAAAATGGATGATTTTGATTACCTTAAATTGAAAAAGTTTTGTACAAACAAAGTTAAGGTAACTAAGATTAGGAGGGAAGCAGAAAATTGAGAAAGAATTTTTACAACCAGTGTCTGATAAAGGCCTCATTTCTAAAATATACAGAGAACTAAGTCAAATATCTAAGAACACAAGTCATTCCCCAAGTGATAAATAGTCAAAGGGTATGAACAGGCAGTTTTGAGAGGAAGAAATTAAAGATATCTATAATCTTATGAAAAATGTTCTAAATTACTACTGATTAGAGAAATGCAAATCAAAACAACTCTGATGTACCACATCTCACCTGTCAGATTGTCTAACATGACAAAAGAGGAAAATGATAAATTCTGGAGAAGATGTGGGAAAACTGGAACACTAATGCATTGTTGGTGGAGTTGTGAACTGATCCAAGCATTCTGGGGTTTCTTTTTTCTTTTTGTAGGGGGGAAGGCAGGACAATAGGGGTTAAGTGACTTCCCCAAAGTCACATGGCTAGTAAGTGTTAAGTGTCTGAGGTCAGATTTGAACTCAGATCATCCTGACTCCAGGGCCAGTGCTCTATTTACTGTGTCACCTAGCAGCCCCATGATCCAACCATCCTGGAGAGCATTTTGGAACTATGCCCAAAGGTCTATAAAAATGTGCATACTCGTTGACCTAGCAAAGCCACTTCTAGGGCTGTATCCCAAAGAGATCATGCAAGTGGGAAAAGGGCCCATATGTACAAAAATATTTATAGCAGCTCTTTTTGTGGTGGCAAAGAATTGGAAATCAAGTGGATGCCCATCAGTTAGGGAATGGCTAAACAAATTGTAGAATATGAATATAATGGAATACTATTGTACTATAAGAAATGAGGAACCGACAGACTTCATAATAACCTGGGGAGACTTATATAAACTGATGCTGAGTGAGGGCAGCAGAACAAAGAGAACATTGTACACAATTACAGACACATCACATCTGTGATGACTAACTTGCATAGACTGGGCTCCTCTCAGCAATGCAAGGCTCTAAGTCCAAAAGACTCATGATGGAAAGGGATATCTACATCCAGAGAAAGAGTTACAGAGTTTGAATGCAGATTGAAGCGAATTACTTTCTCTCTCCCTTTTTAATTTTATTTCTTCATCTCATTGTTTATTCTATTGGTTATAATCATTCTTTACAACTTGTCTAATGTTTAATGTGAAGGTATTTGTAGATTGCAATGCTGCCACAACAGGGGCCAGGGGGTGAAAAAACATGGAACACAAAAGTTTGCGGAACTCAATGTAGCATACTAAGAGAAAATAAATAAATAAATTTTAAAAAATAGAACTGGTCACATTGAAACAGGTATAAAAGCTCACTGAAGAAAACAATTCTTTAAAAATGAGAATTAGGCAAGTGGAAGCTAAAAACTTCACGAGACATCAACAAACAATGAAACTAACTCAAAAGAATGAAAGTATGGAAGAAAATGTGAAATATTTCATTTGAAAAACAATTGACTTGAATGAAAAATCAAGGATAGATCCAATTTAGGAATTATTGGACTACCTGAAAGCCGTGATTTAAAAAAAAATACCATATTTCAAGAACTTACTATGGAAAATTACCTGGATAACCAAGAAACAAAGGTTAAAATGAAAACGGAAAGAATCTACCAATTACCTCCTGAAAGAGATCCCAAAATGAAAACTCTCAGGAATATTATATCCAAATTCCAGAGCTCCCAGGACTAGGAGAAAATATTGCAAGCAACCAGAAAGAAACAATTCATATACCGTGGAGCCTCAGTCAGGATTACATAAGATTTAGCAGTTTCTATATTAAAGGATCAATGAACTTGGAATGTAATATTCCAGAAGGCAAAAAGGCTAGAATTACAACCAAGAATCATATATCCAATATAACTGAGTGCAGTCTTTAAAGGGAAAAATGGATAGTCAGGGAGATAGAGGACTTTCAAGTATTCCTAATGAAAAGACCAGTGCTGAACAGAAAATGCAGTTTTTAAACACAAGACTCAAGAGAAATATAAAAGATAAACAGGAAAAAGAAAACACAAGAGATTAAATAAGATTAAAGTGTTTATATCCCTAAATCAAAAGATGATATTTGTAACTCTTAAGATTTTTATCACTATTGGGGCAGTTAGAAGGAGTATACATAGATAGAGGGCACAGGTATAGCTTGACTATGATGGGACCATATCCAAAAAACAAAATTAAGCGGTAAGAAAGAGGATTGCATTGGGAGAATAGAGAAGGGAGAGGTAGAAAGGGGTAAAGTATCTTACATACAGAGATATTTTACAATCTATTACGGTAGAGGGGAAGATGGTGAGGGGCATCACTTGAACCTTACTCTTATCAGAATTGGCTCAAAGATGAAATAACTGCACCCTCAGTCAGGTAAAGAAATCTCTCTTACCCTATAGGGAAGTAGGAGTGGATGGAGATAAGAGAAGTGGGGGGACTAACAAGAAAAGACAGTTTGGGGGGTCAGAAGGAAAACACTGGTGAGGAAAGAGAGAATTAAAGGAGACAGAGAGGGTGGGAGACGGGGAAAGGTAGTGACAGGGAGAGAGACAGACAGACAGACAGAGGGACAGAGAAAGACAGAGAGAGAGAGAGGGAGAGGGAGGGAGGGATGGAGAGAGGGGGAGAGAGAAGAAGGGAGGGAGAGAGAAAGAGGGAGGGAAAGAGAAAAAAAAAGGATGAACGGGTGAAAATGAGATGAAGGGAAATATACAGTTAGTAATCAAAATTGTAAATGTGAATGGGATGAATCCACCCATAAAACAGGAGCAGATATCAGAGTGGTATAAAAACTCGAATTCTACAATATGTTGTTTACAAGAAATACATTTGAAGCAGAGAGACACACAGAGTGAAGGTAAGGGGTTGGTGAATTATCTATTGTGTTTCAGCTAAAGTGAAAAATGCAGGGGTAGCATTCATGATCTGAGACAAAGCAAAAACAAAAATAGATCTATTTAAAAGAGATGAGGAAGGAAACTGCATCTAGCTAAGAGATATAACAGATAATGAAGCTATATCAACATTAAACATATTTGTACCAAGTGGTATAATATCCAGATTCCTAAAGGAAAAGTTAAACAAGTTACAGGAAAAAATAAGACAGTAAAAACACACTAGTGGGGGACCTCAACTTTCCCCTCTCTGAACTAGATAAAACTAACCACAAAATAAACAAGAATGAACATAAGGAGGGAATTCTAGAAAAGTTGGATATTATAGACCTCTGTAGAAAAATGAATGGGGATAGAAAGAAATACACATTTTTCTCAATGGCACCGGGCACATATGCAAAAATTGACCATGTATTAGGGCATAAAATGCAGAAAGCAGAAATATAAAACGCATCCTTTATCAGATCATAGTGCAATAAAAATTACATTTAATCATGGGTCATGGGGAAGATACTTAAAAAATAATTGGAAACTAAACATTCTAAGCTGAAAGAATGAGTAGGTAAAATAACAAATCATAGAAACAATAAGTAAGTTCGTTAAAGAGAATGACAATGAGACAACACACCTAAATTTATGGGATGCAGGCAAAGCAGCACTTAGGTAAAAATGTATGCCTCTACACATTTACATCAAAATAAAACAGAGAAAAAGCAGATCAATGAATTGGGCATGCAAAAAACAAAAAAACCTATAAAAAGAAACCAAATTTAAAATCCTCAATTAAATAACACACTGGAAATCCTCAAAATCAAAAGAGATTAGTAAAGTTGAAAATAAGAAAACCATTGAAATAGTAAATAAAACTAGAATCTGGCTTTATTAAGAAAGAAGAAAACCATTAGTTAATTTGTTTTCTTTTTAAAGAAGAAAAAAATCACCAGTGTCAAAAATGAAATGGTTGAATTTAACATCAATTAAAAAGAAATTGAATCAATTATTAGGACCTATTTTGCCCAGTTGCGTAACAACAAATCTGACAATTTAAATGAAATAGATGAATATTTACAAAAAATATAAATTGTCCATATTAAATAAGAGAAAATGGAATACTTAAATATCCCTGTCCCAGAAAAAAAAAAAATTGAACATAGCAACAATGGGATAACTAAGAAAAAATCCCAAGGACCAAATGAATTCAGAAGTGAGTTGTATCAAACAGGTAAAGAATATTTAATTCCAATACTGTATTGACTATCTGGAAAAACAGGCAAAGAAGGAGTACTATCAAGTTCCTTTTACAGCACAAATATGGTGTTGATACCTATACCAGAAAGACCAAAACTACAGACCAAAATCCCTAATGAATACAGATGCAAAAATTTTAAATAAAATACTAGCAAGGAGTTTACAGCAATGTATCACAAAAATCTTACACTATAACCAGGTGGTATTGATACCAGGAATGCAGGGCTGGTACAATATTAGGAAAAGTATGAGCACAATTGACCATATCAATAACAAAACCAACAGAAATAGTACAATTATCTGAACAGATACAGAAAAGCTTTTGACAAAACACAGCACCCATTCCTAGTAAAAACATGACAGAGAACCAGAAGAACATTGTACAAAATGAAAGGAACGTTGTGTGATGACCAACTTTGGTAGACTTAGCTCTTCTCACTAGTGCAGTGATCTAAGGTAATCACAAAATAATCATGATCAAAAAATGTTACCCACATCCAGAGAAAGAACTGTGGAGTCTGCATACTGATCAATGCATACTATTTTCTCTTTCTTTTTCTTTCTTGTGGTTTTTCCTTTTGTTCTGATTCTTCTTTCACAACATGACTAATGTGGAAATATGTTTAATATGATCATACATGTACAGCCTATCAGATTGCATGCCATCTTAGGGAAAGGAGACGGAAGGGAAGGAGAAAAATTTAGAACTCAAATCTTATAAAAGTGAATGTTGAAAAATAAAAATAAATAAATAAATTTAAAATTTAAAAATAAACAGACACTAGAAAGCATAAGAGTAAATGGAGCTTTCCTTAAAATAAGTAATATTTAACTAAAAGCATCAGCAAGCATTATCTATAATGGGGATAAGCTAGAACCATTCCCAGTAAGATCAAGGGTAAAGCAAGGATATCAATTATCATCTCTATTATTCAATACCATACTAGAAATGTTAGCTGTAGGGGCAGTTAGGTGGCACAGTGAATAGAGAAGCTGCCCTGGAGTCAGGAGGACTTGAGTTCAAATCCAGTCTCAGACACTTGAAACTTACTAGCTATGTGACCTTGGGCAAGTCACTTAACCCCAATTGCCTTGCCTCCCCCACTCCAAAAAAAAATAAAAATAAAAAAAATAAAAAATAGAAATGTTAGCTGTAGCAATAATAGAAGAAAGGGAAATTGAAGGAATTAGAATAGGAAATGAAAAAACAAAACTTTCACTCATTGCAGATGATATGATGGTATACTCAGAATACTAGAAAATCAATTAAAAACTAGATAAAATAATGAACCACTTTAGCAAAGTTGTGGGATATAAAATAAACCCACGTAAATCATCGGTATTTCCACATAATACCAACAAAGTTCAGCAGCAAGAAATAGAAAGAGAAATTCCATTTAAAATAAGCACAGATAATATAAAATACTTGGGAGTCTACCCACTAAAACAAACCCAAGAACTATATAAACTCAATTACAAAACACTTTTCACACAAATAAAGGCATAGCTAAACAATTAGAAAATATCAAGTATTCCTGGGTAGGCTGAGCCAATACAAAAAAAACGACAATTTTACCTAAATTAATTCACTTATTCAATGCCATACCAATTAAACTACCAAAAATTATTTAACAGACCTAGAAAAAATAATAAGAAAATTCCTCTGGAAGAACAAAAGATCAAGAATATCTAGAGAATTAATGCAAACAAATGTGAAGGAAGGTGGACTAACCATTCCATATCTCAGACTGTATTAACAAAGCATTAACAATCAAAACAATCTAGTACTGGTTAGGAAATAGAGTGGCAGATCAGTGGAACAGGTTAGGTATACAATACATAATAGTAAATGACCATGGGAGAAGAATTCACTATTAGACAAAAATTATTGTGAACACTGGAAAGTTGCATGGCCAAAACTAAGTATAGACCAATGTCTTAAATACCACTGTGTACCAAGATAAGATCAAAATAGGTACATAATTTAGATAGAAATTGTGATATCATAAGTAATTCAGGAGAGCAAGTAATATTTTATCTGTAGATCAACAGAGAAGGGAACAATTTATTACCGAAAAAGAAACAGAATTACAAGGTATAAAAATGGTAACTTTGCTTATATCAAGATTAAAAGATTTTGTACAAACAAAACCACTACAACCAAGATTAAAAGAAAAGCAGAAACCTGGGGGAAAGTAGTCATTTTTTTTCCTGCAAGTGTCACTGATAAAAGTGTTATTTCTCAAATAGAGAAATGAATCAAATTTATAAGAATACAAATCATTTCCCAACTGATTAATGGTTAAAGGATATGAACAGGGAGTTTTCAAAAGAAGAAATCAAAGCAATCAATAGTCATATAAAATGTTAGAAATCATTATTGATTGAAAATTTAAAACAATTCTGAGGTACCACCTCACACCTATCAGATAAGTTATACCTGAAAAGGAAGATAAAAAATGTTAGAGGTGATGTGGAAAAAGACACACATGAATGCACTGTTGGTGGAATTCAGAACTAGTCCAATCATTATGGAGAACAATTTGGAATCAGGCCAAAGGAACTACAAAACTGTGTGTGTTCTTTGACCCAGCAATACCACTACTGGGTCTGTACCCTGAAGATATAAACAAAAAAAAAAAACAAAAACAAAAAAATAAAAAGAAAAGAAAAGGACCTCTTGTACAAAAACATTTTAACAGTTCTTTTAGTGGTGGTAAAGAACTGGAAATTGGAGGAATGCCCATCAATTATCAAATGACTAAAGAAGCCGTGGTATATGACTGTAACAGACTACTACTGTGCTATAAGAAATGATGAGCAGGATGATTTCAGAAATACTTGGAAAGACTTAAATAAACTGATGCCAAGGGAAGTAAGCAGAACCAGGAAAACACTATAGACAGTAACAGCAATAATAGACAATGATAACCGTGAAAGACTTAACTTTTCTCAGTAATATAATGATTCAAGACAATTCCAAAGGACTCATGTTGAAAAATTCTATATACCTCTAGAAAAAGAACCAATGAAGTCTGAATGCAGATCAAAGAATACTATTTTACATGGGTTTTTTTGGATTTTTGGTTTGAGTTTTCTTTCACAACAAAACTAAAATGAATTATGTTTTACATGACTGCACATTTATAACCTATATCGAATTTCTTATCATCTCAGGGAGAGACAAGGGGATAAAGGGAGAGAATTTGGAACTCAAAATTCTTTAAAATGTATGTTAAAATTGTTTTCACATGTAGATGGGGAAAAATGAAACGTTTTTCAAAAATTTAAAATTAAAAAAGAAACATCACTGAGAAAATGAAGGTGCTAGAAAAGGACAAACACACTCCCGCTCACAAAAAAGTGGGTGGAGCTTGAAAATTCTAGGTCAGCAGTTCTCAACCTGTAGGTCATGACCCCTTTGGGGATTGAACAACCCTTTCACAGGTCGCCTAAGACCATAGGAAAATACAAATTTCCTATGGTCTTAGGAACCGAGACACCACTCTTCTATCTGTCTTAAGGCAGGTTTGTCCACATGCAGAGATGCCCACGTACAAATATTAAAAGGTCGAACCATTAAGAAGGTTGAGAACCACTGCTCTAGGTTAAAAGGCCTGACTTTTCTTGTTTCAAATTTCTAGAAAATATTCTAGAAAAGGAAGCAGCGATCGCTTTATTTATTTAATTTATTTACAACATTCACTTTCACAAGTTTTTGAGTTCTAAATTTTCTTCCCCTTCCCCACCATGGCAGCATACAATCTGATATAGGTTCTACCTAAACTTTCACATTAACCATCAGTTAAGTTGTAAAGAATTATAACCAATGGAATGAACAATGAGAAAGAAGAAACAAAACAAAACAAAAAAGAGAGAGATCAAATAGTTTGCTTCAATCGTCATTCCGACTCCAAAATCCTTTCTCTAGATATGTACAGCCTTTTCCATCACGAATCTTTCTGACTTGTCTTATAATTATGCATTGCTGAAAAGAATCCAGTCTATCAAAGTTAGTCATCACAGATACAATGTGTCTGTAATTGTGGCAGAACTCACTTTAAACTAATGTGGCTTCAGTAAGAACAATTCAAGCCAGACTCACCTCATTTCCTTTCTTGACAGGATTATTACAGCAGGGGAATACTATATAAATACTATATCAAGATTTAATTTATATAAAGAATTTGACAAACCCCCCCCCATGCTCTCCTTGTGGACAAGACAGAGATTGTGGGCTAGATGATATAACACATAACTAGATTTAAAAATGTTTGAATGACATGTCCCAAAGAGTATTCATTAGTGGATCATATAAAGTAGAAGAATGTCTCTAATAGAGTGCCTAGGGATCTTCCCTTGGTCAATAGCTCAACGTTGTTGTTAGTGACTTGGACAAAGACAAAGATCAAATGCTTATCAAATGTGAAGAGAAGATGAAGACAGTAAGAACAGCTAATGATGATAGCTGAAATCTTTATAGAATTTTAAGGTTTTTGCCAAACTCTTTACATACATTGTTATGTAATTATCCTCACAAATTTATGAGGTAAATGCTGTAGGCACAATTATTCCCATTTTACAAATGAGGAAATTAAGATATGTGACTTTCTCAGGACTACATAACTATTAAGTTGCAAAGACAGCATACGCCTCAAGGTTTCTTCTGCTTCTACAGTCAACATTTTTTCCCCTATTTCATACAGTCTTCCTGACATTCTAAATGACAGGATCAGAATTCAAAACAACTTGAAAGGCTAGAACAATTAGCTAATTCAAATGACATTAAACTTAATAGCAATAACGTTAAACACCACATTTAACTTTAAAAAAATAGCTTCACAAGTACAAGATGAGAGAGTTATACTTCCATAATTGGTCATGTTAAAAACAAGATTTAGGAGTTTTACTGGACTTGAAAGCTCAGTATAAATGAGCATTGTGAGATTGCAAACAAAAAAAAAACTAATATTATCTTACACTGCACTGAGAGACAATGTCTTAAACAATGAAATTTCCACTTGACTCTGTTTTAGTTAGGTCAGAAGCAGAATAAGCGTATTCAAGTTCTAAGGACTATGTTTTAGGAAACAAATAGAGAAATTGCATGGTGGGCAGAAGAGGGTGAAGAGAATGGACATGAAACTAGAGTCCATATATAGAAACATAAGATGAAAGTCTACAGGGTACTTGGACAGGATATGAGAAGACGGAGATGAGGGCATGACGGCTGTTTCCATTTATTTGGAAGGTTATCCTGTGGGATGCATTACCTTCACTCTGTTTGTCATGAGGGAAAAAAATCAAGCTACAAGGGGTAGGAGTTGTATAGAGACTTGAGTAAAAGAAAAGCTTTCTAACGATCAGAGACATTCCAAAGAAGAATGAAGAGTCATGGAAAATGGTAGCTTTGTCCTTATTAGATATATTCAAGTGAAAGCCAGATGAACATATTTAATGAATGGTACGGAAGGGGTTTTTATGTGAATAGGTATTGTATCAAGTGGCTAACAAGATTACTTCTACTGGGAGGCGGAGCTAAGATGGCGGAGAGTAAGCAGTGACTTCTCCAAGCTCCCCAAGAATTTCGTCCTTGGGAACTCAAAAGTAAATTTGAGCGGATTTAAGAGTGACAGAACCCATTGGGAGACAGA
>JAQQSU010012574.1:0-11881 GCA_028627135.1 Pseudochirops cupreus | reverse complement strand
ATGTATATATACATGTATATAATTTTGAGCTTTTGTCTTTATATTTATTAATGAGTTCAGGCTATAGTTTCTTCATATTATGTGTATTGGGCCCTTTGAGTCAGTACCATAATTCACTAATAATTATAATTGAATAGTATTCCATCTTTCACTATTTTCAGAAACAGTGTAGTATCAGAATTGTTTCTTGAAAATTTGGGAATATAAATCCATTTGGGTGAGATGGGTCTGATTTGCTAGGTAATTTATTGTTGACTTTTCTTTTTTCTTTTTTTTTCTGATTGTGAGCTATTTAAGTTCCTTATTTTCTATTTCCTGTCATTATTTTTGGTAATTTATGTCTGTTCAATTGTTTAGTCATTTCATTTAAGTTGTAAAATTTTTAGGACAAAGGTGTGTGTGATATCCCTTTATAATTTTTTTGTCTTTCATAATTATTATGTGTTCCCATTTTCATGTCTAATTTTGGTGATTTGTTTTTTCTATTTCCATTTTTAAATTAAATTTACTGATGCTTTATTAGTTTCATTTCTTCTTTTAAAAACCCAGCTTTTGATTTTACTTATTAATTCATTTGAATTTTTAACATTTTCTATTCCATTTATTTCTGCTCTGATCTTGATTTTTTCTACTTTCATTTACACTTATACTTTGTTCTTTTCATAGTGCTCTATGGTACAGATTTAATTTAGATTCTTTTTTTTTCCTCTTTACTGCAGATACTTGGTGTTCTAAACTTGGCATTAACAACTGCTTTAAGTACATAGCATACATTTTATTAAATGCAATTCATAGTATTATATTTCAAATATTGTGGTATTGTTTTTAATTTCCTCTTTAAGAACTTAGTTATTTAATGTTTTCTTACCATGTAGCATATGTTTTAAGTTATTATTTATTTTTAATTTTACTGAGCTCTCCTGTAAATGTTTTATAATGTATAATTTATTGCTTTTGTATTTGTCTAAGTATAATCATGTTTTTGTGAAAATTCTTTGTTCGCTAAAAAATGTTCTCTGCTTTTTCCATCTAGTTATCTTCATTTATCTGTTATTTTCAGTTTAATAATATTTAGTTATTATCTCTGATTTCTTTGTTAATCTTTTTAAGTCAATGCTTCAAAAAAAAATGTGGGTTCCTTAGAGTGTGGGTATTCTCTCCACCAATCCAAGTTACAGACTTTCCACCTATTAGAACACTGTTTTATATGACTTTTTGGTCAAATAAATTAATCACCTACTGGCCAACCTTCTAGTGGTAAGTTGCTCTATTTCCTACTCTTTCCTCTGTACTCCAGACTCTACTTCCAACCCAAATGCTCCAACCTCCTGGTCTGGGACCCTTGGCTTCTAATTGGTGAGCATGTACCTGAACTTGCCAAGACCTAGGTCAATTAAACTACATCCATACCATGGACTTATTTTTGATCCTTTCCCTCTTCCTAGTAGTAGTATTCTTGCCCTGTCCTGAGCTTCTTATAATATCTAGACCAGATCCAGATTTCACCAGCTAGCCATCCCTTCATCGTCCTTTCTCGATCCCCTTTCTAACTCTCGCTCTAAAAATAGTAAATCAGATCAGTATTACCAAGATACCTCTTCTTGGTTACCTCCTTATAATATGTATTATCTTCCCTTCTTGGAACGTAAGCTGCTTTGAATGAACAATTCTCAATTGAATTGCTAGGTATTAGAAAGAATGCTTGAAATCACTATTAATAAATTCAAATCAAAACAAGCCTGAGGTTTGACCTCATAACCAACTAAGTGGCAAAGATGAAAAAGATGGGAATAATTAATGTTGGGGGGCAGTATGGAAAGACAAGCACACTAATACATTGTTGATGGAGTTGTAAATTAGTATAATCATTCTGGAAAGCCAATAGGGCTGTGATCAGTAATGTTGAAAGGATTACCCAAATTAATTAGACCATAGACCCATGTATTATTGAAATATATATCTATATATTTGTTATATAAAAACATGAGGAATATTAAATAAAATGTTCTTTTCTTTAGGTTTTGTGGTTTGAATTCAGTCTTATCTGAAATCATTGCCCATCTTACCTTTTCCTTTGTGAAGATAAATATATTTAAATTCTTTCTTAATTTCATGAATTATAATGCTTATCTCAAATCCTAAATTGTTTTTCTTTTTAAAAATTTAATTATATTTTATTTTTAGTTAGGAATTTTCTCCCTTCCACATCTCCCTCCTCTTGTTGTCATTTCAGTTGTGTGCCACTTTTTGTGATGCTATTTGGGAGTTTTTTTGGCAAACATACTGGATTGGTTTACCATTTTCTTCTCTAGCTCGTTAAACAGATGTGGAACTGAGGCAAGTGGGGTTAAGTGATTTGCTCAGGATCACACAGCAAGTAAGTGTCATGAGGTCAGATTTGAATTCAGGAAGATGAGTCTTCTTGACTTCAGGTCCTACACTCTATCCACTGTGCCACCTAGTGGGCCTCTCACTTCTACCCATTGAGAAAGTAAGAAAAACAAAACCTATTACAAATATACATGATCCAATATAACAAATTCCCACATTAACCATGTCTCTCCCCTCCACCAATCTGCTTCAATCTGCACTCAAGTTTACATACCTTTCTATTCTATTCTTTCCTTCTCGGCTGGTAAAAGGGGAGTGACTTGTGATTTCATTGGCATAGGGAGCTCTCCTGTGGAGAGTATTCTTTTATCAATGCAGATTGGCATCTGCTGTGAAACTCATGGCCTTAGACAATTGTCTAACATTTCTACTATTCTTTAATAAATATAACAACATTAAAAATATCTTATTGTCTTTTTTGAGAAAAATTCATCCTGGTTAGTAGGCACCTTTGAAATGGTGGACCTTGTAAATATTTATGTAAAGTCTTTTTATTTTTCTCCTTTTTTCAAATTAAATGTCCGTATTTGTGTGATATGTAATGTTAGGATCTAATCCTGTGCTTCTGTGACATCTATATTTTCACCAATTTATCTATTTTTCTTTTATACATTCTAAGTGGTACTTTGATATATTCTTATTCCTCATCAGCAGTTTTAAGAATCTTTTTGGGGGGCAGCTAGGTGGCTCAATGAATAGAGACTCCTGGCCCAGGAGTCAGGAGGGCCTGAGTTCAAATTTGACCTCAGATGGTATGTGACCTTGGGCAAGTTGCTTAACCCCAATTTCCTTGCCTTCCCCTTCCAAAAAAAAAGAAGCTTTTGTTTTTGTCTTTTTGAAATTTAATAATTACACATCTTAGAGACGTGAATTTTGGATTTTTTGATTGTAGGGTAATATGATTTTTCCCCAGGTATTCATTTCTTACTCATTTTGAGATTTTTTTTCTATTTCTTCTAACTGTCCATTATATCACTTTTTAAAAAAAGACATTTAACAAAGTTTTCTTAGGGATTTTGATCAGCTTCTTCAAGGAAATATTCTAGTTTTACTTTCTTTCCTGTTTGATGGCTTCTAGAGTCCTAGTTAACCTAATATTTGACTTTATCAATCTTAGAAGTCTTTTACTTTATCTCTGTATTGTCATTCATCATTTATTTAGTGTTGTGGCATTTTATACTGTTGTTAGATTTTATCCTCTGCTGCTTCATCACTGATGAGGTGCACGATGTGTGCGGCAGGGTCGTCTCACAACAATTCACTTAGCCTGTCTCCAAGTCAGGTAAAGGAGTTTATCTGGGATAACCAGGCTTCTCCTTAAGGGAGGTCACCACCCCTTAAAGGAGGTTGCAGTTCAGGGGGAACCACAGTTTTAGGAGGAGGGCAGCTCCTTAAGGGAGAAAGTTCCCCCTACCCAGGAGAAGCTAGGGATTCTTATAGAGGAAAACCTGCTCTGGGTGAGGAGATGAGGTAATCAGGTGCCAAAAGGCAAGGTAATCTGAAAAGGGAACGTGGGCAGAGGCAAACAGGGAAGGGCGGGAGGCCAGAGTTTCGTGCACACCCACACACATCATCATGCCATTGTTCAGCCCATTTGCGCAGGCTGGAGGGGCCGTGGTTAGTTCTGGCATCTCTTAGACCCTCTACTTGAATCTCATTATTTTCTAAAGCGGATTTGAGTGGTACTTGAGGTAATCGGCTTCTCATTGACCAGTTCTGTTTGAATCTCGTCAGTTACTATTTAAAATTCAACAGTGCGGTTTTCTGTAAATTGTACCATATCTGCTTTTTGGGGGAAAGAATCAATATCTTTCTTCTCGACATTTTTTATACAGATCTATTTTATATTCTAGTATTTCTTTTGTTACTTCTGGTGCTGATTGAACTTGTATTTCACCAAATTTTGTCCTGTCCTTCTATATTTTATTCTTTATCAAGTTGTGATTTTTCTTTTACTTCATTATCTGTTGCAAAAAACTTACCTTTTTCTCTTTGTTGCTTCTATGTAGTTTAATTTTCTTTAATATTTTGATAGGCAGTTGATCCCAGGCAACAAAAGCAACAGCAACAAGTTTGGAATTGAGTTGGAAAGGGAACGCAAGCAGCAGCTACGTCTGTTCCCTGTTACTGAAACTACTGCTACCTGGATGGGTAGCTGTTTTGGGCTGCTTTGTAGAGTATGTTAGTCATAGTGTTGCGGGATAAGTTTTGGGGGGATTTCTAATGAGAAATCCTTTCTAGGTTCGCATCTGAAAAGAATTACCAGCTCAGCTGTCTTTTGGTAGATTTACAAAAGTTTATTGATTCACAGGACAAAAGGGGTAGGGTGAGGAAACCTGGCTAGGAAAAGCTCGCAAGGGGCAAGGAGGGAGTCAGAGAAAGTTTGGAATGTGACGCTCTGCAGCGGGCAGATGGCCTACCAGAATACCTACTTGACCTGATAGAAAAGGCAAGAGCTACCAAGGTCCATCTGGAAGTTCTAAGGGCCCTAGGGGCATTCTTAAAGATACAAAGCTGTCAATCCTAAATTCATTAAGCTAATGAGGTGTACAAAGGTGGAGTTAGGGAGGAACCTGGGAGGAGCCAGGGAGTGGCCAATGCTTAAAGGGACATGCACCGTTGACATCAACTGCGCATGTGTTTTACCCATAATACACTGGGACAAACAGCAGGAGGGAAGGGGCAGGAGGTGTGGTTTGAGTCCTGTAACGTCTTAAGGTCACCAGCGGTCACACTTTTGAGGTCAGGTCAGTGAGATGTTCCCATCTTGATTTGCAAGTGGATGGGTTTGGTTTGCTAGGACAAAAGGAGGTAGTACCTTGAATGAAGAGTTAATGGTTTGAGAGGAAATAGCTCTAGGCTGGGGCTTGGGAAAGACAAGTGCGGCTGGGGGAAGGGGAGAAACAGTTAAGAAATGTGGCTTTTACAACTTAAGACAAAGCTGAATTAAAGTTACCCCAAAATATACCACATAGGCCACCCAGCACCTCTTCAATAAGAATGAATCCCAAAATAGGAAACAGTTTTAGAAAGAAATGTATTTGGTTGTTTGGTAGAGAGAGAGCTGGAAGTAAGTATGGCTCTCTGTCCAATCACAGTGAGGTTTACATTTTATAGGGTTGAGATAAGAGTACCTGCAGGTCATATAAGTAGTTAAGCACATTTGCAATGGAGTGGTATACCAGTAAGCATAAAATCCAAATTAAGGTCAATTAAAACGTAAGCATAATTATTCTAATATGGAGAACCCCAAACCTCCAGCATTAGGATGGGATCCAAGTATTTCCTGAAGCCATCCAGCTTCCCCAGGAGCATCTCTGAAGGTCAATTTGACCTCTACTATAAACTTTTGGGTTAGATCATTTTTAGTCACATAAAGCGAAGTTCAAATAATATTAATAAATGATAAATATCAAAGTATTCTTTACACAAATATCACTTACTTGTATCCTAACCTCATTTCTTCTTGCTTGCTTTATTTCCCAGCATTATATAATGTTTGCACTGTCTTCCATAGGTTATTTCATTTAATTTTTATAATAACCCTTGGAGGTAGGTGCTGTTATAATCCCTATTTTACCTATGAGAAAACTCAGGCTGAGAGAGATTAAGTCATGTAAGTATCAGGGAAGGAATTTGAATGCAGTTCTTCCTGATTCTTGCCCTGTATTCTTTCCATTGCAATAGCTACCTGGCTAATTTAAGATGATTTTTACAATTTCTACAGGATTAGGAATTCCTCCCCATTAAAAATCTTCAAGAATTACCTCTTTCAGCATATCTAGCTCTTTTTTTTTCCCTTTGGTGAGGCAATCAGGGTTAAGTGATTTGTTGAGAATTACACAGCTATTTAATGTCAAATGTCTGAGGCTGGGTTTGAACTCATGTACTCCTGATTCCAGGGCCACTGCTCTATTTATTGTGCCACCTAGCTACTCCTCTGTATCCCTTTCTTTGTGGAACCATTTCTCATTGTGAAAACCTTAGAATATATGATAGTCTTTGGCATTTCAAATTATTGTGACTATAATTTGTTATCTGAAAAAATTTGTGTGGTGTTGGATTTAGAGATAGATAATAAATGGTGACTATAAATGAATTTCAGGTGAATTTCAAGTATGTTAATACATTTTAACAGATTATTTTTTGTTCCCCTTTCAGATCCTACAAACATGCACTGAATTTTGAGTAGTTACTAGGTTAACTGTATTCCACTGAAGTGGAATTGAGCTCAAGATCATTGGGGAAAGAAATCTGGCAGTTTAAAAAAAAAATTTTTTTGTATTTGTAAGCAATTTAAACATATGGGAACATCACATAAATCATCGACATATTAATGTATTGAGGTTGAGCAACAGGTCAAAAGATGAACACTGAAATAGAAAGAAAACAAAAATTTTAAAAAATTGGAGTAGTAGCCTTTCTTGAATACTTCTCACCCCATTCTTTATTACTGTGATTTGTTCTACTTTTACCCCTTTAGGAGGACATCCAACTAGTTTGCAGATTTTAAATACACTTTTGTGTCATTAAGTTGTTGTTGCAATCAAAGGAAGTTCATTTTAAAAGTTCACAGGGTGGCTGTGATCCATAACCACAAATGGGCTTTATTGTTGAATAGTAAGGAATATAAACTGAAAGGTAAACTAAATATGAGGAAAAATATCACAGTCCCTCTGAGACTGACATCTTTCTCACAGGTAGTTTGTCCATATCTGTGTGGTGATACTAACCATAATCTCATACCTAGCCTGTCCACATACCAGCTGTGTCCATTTTCAGTCTTTGTAAAATCACTCCCTGGCGCTCTTAGGAGCTATTCAGGCAACAAACAGAGCTCATTTACTATTGGCAATAAAATGCAGTCCTTTCTGTGTAGTGTAATGTGAGGGGTGTGTGTGTATATGTATGTGTACTTATAGGGCACTGGAAAGGATTCTCTGCTTCTTCCAAATCAGCCTGTTCACTCATGTTTGGAATTCTTTTAACAATTATCAATTCCTGACTAATAATTTATTATCCTTATATGGTACTTTATGTATCACAAAGCATTTTCCTGTGAGTCAGATAGTGCCAATCTGATTAACCGCATTTTATAGAGAAAGAAATTGATGCTTTGACAGGTAAAGGAACCTATCTTTTGACATTTGGTTATTCAGTGTTGCTCTCAAGTCTGGAGCCCATGTCCTCTAGTTTGAAGTCTAATGCTCTTTCAGGCTGCAAAAATAACTCATTACCTTACATTCATTCATACATGTATATATCAGGTACCTTCTGTGTGTTGAACTTGTGTTAGATGCCAGGAGTGGTACAAATGATAAGTATGATACTGTCCTTAACTTCATGGAGTTTTGTTGTTGTTCAGTTGTACTGTCATGTCTGGCTCTTCATGACCCTGTGGACCATACTGTTCATAAAGTTTTCTTCTCCAAGATACTGGAATGGTTTGCCTTCTCCATTGGATGAAGGTGAACAGAGGTTAAGTGACTTGCCCAAGGTGATGCAGTTAGTGCCTGAAACTTTATTTGAACTTAGGTCTTCCTGACTCTGGGCTCAGCATTCTACCCACTGAGCCATCTGGCTGCCCAAGGAGTTTACAGTATAGCATAGGGGGAAGACTTAAGCATTGCTTACAGGAATGTAAATTCGTTGAGCCAAGGATTCTTTTATTTTTGTCTGTGTGGGGTAGTGTCTCCTTCTGATTTTTGACAATTTAATAAATAGAAAGGAGCCAAAATAGGAATAGTTGTTAAAATAATTTTTAAAAAAGCAGCCCCAGAAAGCAAAGGCATAGCTTTAGAGTAAAGATGGCCAAAGAGACCTGTTTTCCAGTATCGAATCTTTGTAAGACTAATATGAGAACTTTGAGATGAATAGCTGAAAATGTGACTACCTGAAATCATTTTATGACTAATCATTTTATGACTATGGGACAATTGTATGTTGTCTAGCTGTGGACTGTTGACAGAAAATGTCGATTTTAAAATTTCTAATCATAATATGTAGACCAGTCATTTTGACACCCTACTTTGGAGCAGTATGGTTGATTAAGATTAGACCTCCAGGTCTGTCTGTGAAGAGTCCTGAGGCCTTCAGGAGTGGGAAACCTGTGGACTGAAGACTGCATGTGACGCTCTAGGTCCTCAAGTGTGACCCTTTAACTGAATCTAAACTTCATAGAACAAATCCTCGTAATGACAGGATTTATTTTGTAAAACTTGGACTCTGTCAAAAGGTTGTGCCAGAGGACCTAGAAGGTCACATGTTCCCACCCCTGCTAAGGCTTAGATATAGTGAAACCTAAGAGGCTGCAACTACCATCTGCTGTTAGGAAGAACTAATTGGATGAAAAACTTCTGTTGCAAAGAGCTGATTGGACGAAAAACTTTGCTGCTGAGGAAGCAGACTAGAAGGGAAAGACTCAACTTTGCATTGCCATCTACTGCCTAAAAGATGGAACCCCATAATTCAAGCTAAAAGAGTTGACCTGGAAAAGCTATGCAGATCCCAGACTTTGGGGAACTTTTTTTGCTGAAAGGAACATAATGCTGCCTCAAAGCCCAGCCAGGTAAATAGATGTGGGAAAAGCTCTGCACTTACCAAGGCTTATAGTTGCTGTTTTGGCTAATAGAGCTTAATACTGCCTTGGTAGCTCAGAAGAGGAGTTACTAGAAAATCTGGGAAGCTATGAAGACACTTGGTCCTACTCAGCAGGAAAGGCTCTATTCATCAGTAAATTGTGGGTTCATATTATCTCTGAGGAAGAAGGACTGATCAAAACCCACAGTCCAGAGTTGTGAATTGACCTTGACACCTGTGTCCTCTACTCCAGAGGTATCAAGCATGCAGCCCATGGATACATATGGCACACAACACTCTTGAGTATGCCAAACCAGATTAAAATATGATTGGGAAATATCTAACAAAATAAATAAAAATTCCATAAAACATAGATAATATTATATTTTTATATGAAATCAGTAGTGGCCTGCAAAGATCCTTACACAAGCACACTAGTGGGGGACAAGGGGGATGATACCATGGTTATCTCTGACACTCTCAGAGTGAGTTGTAGCAATGTTACTGTCCCTGTGGGGACCTCTCCTATTTCCCTGACCTGGTGGTGTTCAGTTCAGGTTGGGTGAGCAAACCAACCTCAACCCAGAAAGAGAAGAGGGATCCTTGAGAGCTGGGTACGATTCAGTGACCTTGTGTTCCATTTGGATGTCAAGTGCCTCACACAATTTCTTCTGTATAGTAGGTACTCAAATGTTTGTTGATTCAGATTAAATGAATTATATAATATCTGGGTTAGAGAGTTGTAAAACAAAGTGATATGTGACATCCAAAGGAAAAGTGCATGAGAGAAGTGACCTTTTTGTTAATCTTTAAAGAATGGGTAAAAATCCAGCAGGTAAATTAGTGGAGTGGAGGACATTCTAGGCATAAGGGTCAGTGAGAAAAGGCATGGAGGAAGCACAAGACCCTTGTCACTCCCTCTTCATTATAGTGAAACTGGCCACTTTACTGTTCCTCACCAATATTTCATCTTTTGTCTCCATGTCTTTACTCACATTGTCTCCCATGCCTGTCATTCATGACCTGTTTTGCATCCTTTCTTGCCTGTATTTCTTAGAATCCTTAGTTTCCCTTAAAGCTCTGCCCAAACACCACCTCCTACATGGAGATCATCACTGTGTCCTCCAGTTCTTAGTCCCTCCACTCTGGTTACTTTGTATATATTTGGTATCCTGTATGCTTATTAGTATACATACATGTTGTCTTCCCCATAGAAGTAAGCTTCTTGAGGATAAGCATTGTTTCATCTTTGTATTTCCAGCAACTTATACAATGACTGACATAAAGTAAAGTTCCTTTTACCTGATTGACCTATTTGGCGTATGAAAGTAGTTCATATTAACTAGAGAGAACATAGATTTGATGGGTGGTAGTAATATGATAGGAGGTTAAAAAAGGTAGAATGGATCATACATTTTTTTCTCAAGGTGCTCCAAGACTATCCTATCATGACAGAGAAGTGATGGATTAAAATAAGCAGAATGAGACATATTTTTGGATGTGGACATTATGAGAATTTGTCTTTCTTGGTCATTCATATTTGTTGACATCATGAGAATTTGTCTTTCTTGGTCTTGTATATTTGTTATAAGTGTTCTCTCTTTCTTTTTTCCCCCCAGTGGGAAGGAGGTAGAGAAAATGAATAATTTTTAATTAAAAAAAATTTAAAAAGAGAAGGCAAGGTTGTGTCACATTGGAGGGCAATGCCAGATATTTTCAGTGTTACTCTGTAGACCTAAACTCACAGTACAGTATAAATGACTTAAATACTTTCATTGGAACATTTTAATACTAATTATAATTCATGAATTTTATGTTTTATGTACCTTTTCCTCTCCCGTGACTTGATTACTGAGAGGCTATCAATTGTGAGTTTTTTCATATCTCTTCTCCACATTTCAAGTCCTTTTCTTTTTTTTTTTAAATGACTTAATTTATTTATTTTCTTGTTTACATCATTCATTTCCACGAGATTTTGAGTTACAAATTTTCTCCGCATCTTTCCCCTACCCAACACCTCAAAACAGCCATCCCACTGTGTGACCCATCCTCCAATCTGCTCTCTCCTATGTCCTCCCCCATCTCCCCTCTGACTTTCTGGTAGGGCAGGATGGATCTCCCTACCACAGTGCCTGTTTATCTTAATTCCCAGTTGGATGTAGTTAATAATAATAATAATAATAATAATAATAATAATAAATATACATATATATTTTAAACATTTGATTATATAGCTTTAAATTCTAGATCCTTTCCCTTCCTCCCTCATCACCCACCCCCACTGGGAGGACAAGCAATTAAATACAGGCTGTACATGTGTAATTACATAGAACATCTCCACAGTGGGCATATTGCGAGAGACTGATTATATGTCCCTCCTTCCTATCCTGTACCCCCTTTGTTCTTTCTCTACCCTGTCCCTGTGCCTGTCCTTTTACAGAAGTGTGTACTTCCAGCAACCCTGCCCCCAACCCTGCCCTTCCCTCCATCATCCCACCTCTCATCCCCATCCTCTGTACTCTCCTGTGTGGCAAGATACCCAGTTTAGAGTTTATGTCATTCTTTCCCTAAGCCAAATTCAATGACAGTAAGGTTGACCCTTTCCCTTTTGCCTTCCTGTTCTTCCCCTCCATTGTAACAATTATCCCTTGCCTCTTTTGTATGAGATGGTTAACCCCATTCTGTCTCTCCCTGTCTCCTCTCATTCTAATCCTCTCCCACCTCAAAATTTCACCTTTTAGAGTATTGTCCCTTCCTATTCAATTGATCCTGTGCCGTCTATGTACTCATATATACACATACTCAGATATGTGTTTGTACGCATGTATAAACTCTCCTATATAGACATATGTGTATGTATATGTATATATACATTTGTATTCCCTTCACCTGTCCTCATACTGAGAAAAGT
>JAQQSU010012573.1:0-11881 GCA_028627135.1 Pseudochirops cupreus | reverse complement strand
GTGAAGGAAGAATCTTGGAGACTGAAGCTAGCTGAGAGAGAGAGAGAGAGAGAGAGAGACAGAGACAGAGACAGAGACAGAGAGTGAAAGAGAGAGAGAGAGAGAGAGAGAGAAGGAGAGGGAGAGAGAGGGAGTTTCTCTCCCAGCATCTGGAAGCTGAGAACTGAGTTGGAGTTTTCCTCAGAGAAAGAGGGAGAGAGTTTCTCTCCCAGAATCTGGAAGCTGACTGAGAACTGAGATGGAGTTTTCCTGAGAACAGCATCTGGTAAAGGCCACCTGGAAGGCTGAGAGGGCTTGCCTAGAAGGCCTCCTGCAAGGCTGAAAGGGCTTGCCTAGAAGGCCAATATTCCTTCTGGGTCCTAGGGCCAGCTGAAGTGCTGGAGGACTGAAGAAGCATAACAGAGATAACACTTTGTTTGTTCGTGGCCTGGCTGATACTTGAGTTCCAGGCAAGAGAAGTGGTGAAGGGTTTGAGATGTGCTGGACCCTGTGAACTTCAGTGTGTGCCAAGGACTGCCCTGAGGACTGGACAAGGACCTGGGAGCTGTCTACCTCTGAGGACTGGATGAGGACCTGGGAGCTGTCTGCTTCTGAATCCGGGTGACTGTTTGGTGGATTCAGAAAGGAGCTGGGACCATGGAAGGGGATCCAGGGAATCAGAGAGACCACCCTGAGTCAAGATAAAGAAAAGGCCTCCCCTTGGATGAAACTGAGGTTTGCTGTACACTGAGGGGTGGAGGGTTTGTGTGGTTTTCTAATGACTGTACTAGTGGTTAATGATAGTTAGTAATTGGGAATCTAGATTAGTGACTGATTAAGTTAATGGTTGCCCCATGAGTGGAAGTTTGATTATTCTATTGTGAACTGACTGTATGATTAAGTAAGGAGGGTTTCCCCCTTAGGGAAACCAGATGATTATTCTTTTGTTTCTTGTTCTAAACATTGCAGCCACTGTAGTGAAAACTGTGTGGCCATTCTAATGTTAAGCTGTTATGAACACCATATTGTGATTTTCTGTGATAAGATGTAATGTCGTGAATATTATATAGTGAAATATTGTGAATGTTTGCCTTGATTTGTAATGGAATAAACAGTGTTCACTATACTGTGTAATCTGAAGCTTAAAAGCTGTTCACAGTAGCATTCTTTTGGGAATCTGCTGGTGCATGGTGTTACACTGAGTCAAATCCATTCCTTAACATGAATACTCATCATAATGTATCTAACATCCTTTGTTTGCAGACCTCTAAGGAAATTAACTCTATTTTTGGATAGCTCTAATCAAGAAGAACTTTCTACTGACATCAAGCCTAAATGTGTCTCTTTACAACTTCTACTAAATTTGTCCTGCCCTCTGGAGTCAAGCAGAACAACTCTCACTTCTTTTCCACATAATGGTCCTTTAAATGCTGGCAAACAATCACATGACCTCATAAGTCTTCTCTTTTCCAGACTAAATCTCTCCAACTTCTCAAATCAACCTCCACACGGCATAATCACTAGGCAATACACCACTCTGATTGGTTTCCTCTGTACACTTACTCGTTTCTTTCCTAAAATCTGGCACAATCCAATATAGCATTATAGATGTGATCTATCCACAGCAGAGCTCAGAGGAACCTCTCCCCCTCCACTAGACGTGGACACACAATGCTTTTCTTAATCCAGTCTATGATGTTGTTAACTTTTTTGGCTGCTGCATCATACCTTTGATTCAAATTGAGCTTGTAGGCCAGGTCACTAAAACCCCAAAAACCTTTTTTTCAAATAAACTGCTACTTTGTAATACCTGGCCCATCTTGCACTTGTGAAATTGATCTTTTGAACTCAACTGTAATAACTTACACTTAGGCCTATTAAATTTGGCTCATAATTCTAGCCAGGAGTTTTTGAGATCCTGATCCCGTCAGCTAATATGCTAAACATACCTCCAAGTTTTGTGTCATTGGAAAATTAGGCAAATGTGGCATCCATGACTTTATCATAGTCACTGATAAAAATATTATACAGCACCAAACAGGGCCAGGAAACAGATGCTAAGGAAGTGGAGACTTCCTTCCAAGTTAACGCACCATTCCTGACTATTTTTGTGTTTAGACATTTAACAACCTCCAAATCCACCTGATTTTAATATTGTCTCTCCTGCATCACTCTGTCACTTTGTCACAAGGAGATGAAGCCTCAGAGTCAGGAAATTCTGAGTTCCAGTTCCACCTCTGCTACAGAATGACTGCGTGACCTTGAGTAAATCACTTAAATTCTCAGTACCTCAGGGAACTCTATAAAACTCTATGTGGTAAAACAACCAGAAGGAATTTCTTCTCTAGAATATATCTAAAAAAGTGGTCTAGATGGAGAAAAAAAAAAGTTGTCGAAACACATAAACTTTAAATACACAAACCATTTGGCTAAAATAATATGCCTTCTCTCCTGACCTCTCTCTGACTGTGCAAAGGTCCTTTTTAATTCCCTGAAATTACCTACATATTGATGCATTCTTTAGGGAGGGTTCATAGAATCACATATCTAGTCCAATATCTGAAGAGAAATTCCCTGCCGACAAATGATCAAGCAGCCCTCTCATCTGAAAACCTCCTAAAGTGCTAGAACCTATTACCATCCAGTCAGCTCATTTCTCTTTAGAATAACTATTTATTAGGAGGTTTTCCTTTGCACTAAGCCAAAATCTGCCTCTCTGCAACTTCTGTCTAAGTTTGACAAGACCTGCCTGCTAATGGAGAGGTAAAGAGAGAGAGAAAAATTTCCAGTGAGAAATCCTTTTCTAATAAGTAGCTTTCTTGAAGCTCCAGAAAATTCTGTTTAGAATGGTTGATACCAGAAACAGCTTACTTCTTGTGACTCTGGGTAAGACACCTACCCTCCCTGGGACTCACTTTCTTCATCTTTAAAATGGTGGTGTTAAGACTAAATGGTCTCTGAAGGCCTGTCAAATTTTGGATCAAAGATCCTTTGATCCTATAGACTCTAAAGCTGTACTATTACTTAGACATACTCAGCTTCTCTCATTATTCTTCCTTTAGATAGATAGACAAGACAGAAAAAGACAGATAGAAAGGACAGATAGATAAATAGATAGATAGATAGAGAGATAGAGAGATAGAGATATAAACCACAACATCCTGGAATAGTAAGGTTAATTTTAATTCTTAATTTCCCTCTAAGAACTTAACAAACGAATCAATGTTTATGATGAACAGAATATTTGTAGGAGGGCTAAATTTTGGGAGAGTTACAATCTTCAGACTCACATCTCTTTTACGCTGATCCTTTTTAAGTTGTGCAATCTCTCTGTTTCTTCTAGATTCTGTCATTCTGGCTTTTTCTTGTTCTTCTTTCATTTGTTTCATTAGGCGCACCTACATAAATTAGAGATAAGTATCTCAGAATCACAAGAAGGATTGTATGTACTGTACGTAGCTTACTTCATAGAAAAGCATTTGCAAATTTTAAAATTTGGAAATTTAAATGATCAGTTGGTTTTCGTTGGAGGAGGGTGTGTTAGTACAAGATTAATGTAGAAGCAGGATCCTAATGTATTTTTGTGCAAAATCTTTTATTTTATATTTCTAAATTCCTTGTATTCAGGTCCCAATTTTGAATTTGTTAATTAACAATTATATATACAAGTACATTGTTAGGGCTTCTACAGTTGCTTATGTTTTGATATTTTTAGGAAATGAACTATTGTGCTGTCTTAAAAGTGAAGCAGTCTATCTAGTGAACAAGTTATGACTGAGATATACAAGGATGTCAAAATTTAGAGAATAAATACTTGAGTGGTAATTTAAAGGGACAAAAGAATAAGAATTTCAACTGAATTTCAGTTGCAGCATAGGACAACAATAAAGATGAAAACAGCCTAGAAGAAACTGCTTCTTCACAGGTATAGGAGCAAGTGTCAACTGCAAAACTGAAAATCACTTTGCTGAACAAATATAATTTACTGTCTTCTAACCCCAAGTGACAGGTATTTCAAACACCAAAATCTCTTTGAAATAAAAATCAGCACCTTTGTTTTTTTCATTTCTATCACATCCTGCTGTAATTTCTTCAACTGCTTTTCATATTGAGATTGATTTTTCAGTAAACGTGCATGTTCTTTTTGAGCTGTTTGGAGTCGCTGTAGCTCTTTGTTCATAGTCTGAAGTTTTTTCTCATATTCAGATCTAACTTTTTTTGCCTTTTCTTCTGAGCAAGATTCCACAGAACCTAAACAGCACAAAGATATTTGAGTTGTCTCAATGTGACACTGCCTAGCAAACTCCTCATCATACTTTGCAGTGACCATCTTCATCTCTGTCCCAGTTCTGATGGGTGAGCTTTTGCCTCATTTTGTCCAGAACCAGGCCTCTATCATATCACTTTCTGGCCTTCTCTACACCACATCACCACACTTTTAGCTCCCCTTTCAGCCATGTATTATGCACTGGTTTTCCTCATTAGAATATAAAGTCCTTGGGGGCAGATAGTGTTTTGTTTGCTTGTCTTTGTATTCTCAATACTTAGAAGAATAACTGGCACATTAAGTGCCTTGTTCCTGCCTTTCTATCTCTCTGGTTGTCTCTTTCTTTCTTTCTATCTAACCTATCTATCCCTCTATCCCTCTCCCTATCTATATAGTTATGATTTTTGACTTCATCAATTCAAAAATCAGGACTTTAAAGAGAATAATTACCCACCACAGAATGTTTTCTAATAGATAAGTAAGATTCTAATAGGCAAGGTTGTCTCTCTTCTTAAAGGGAACTAGATAGAATGCTGGGCCTGGAGTTGGGAAAATTTCAATTCATATCTGACTTTTAACACTTACTAGCTGTGCAATCCTGAGTAATTCACTTAACCTCTGTCTGCTTCAGTTTTCTCAGTTTTAAAATGAGGATTAAAAATAGCACTCAGCTCCTAGGGTTGTCAGGATCAAAAGAGATAATATTTTAAAAATTCTTAGCACAATGCTGACAAATAGCAGGTGCTTAATAAAGGTCTGTTCCCATCTGATGCCTCATTCCACTACCCAGGCTGAAGTGCATGTAATTTTTTTTAATTTCAGAAAAATGTATGTAAATATAAATCAAGACATTAAAGGAAAATTAATTAAATAGTAGTAAATAATCTGAACTTTGTGCAAATTAATGGCTACCTGCCTGAAAAAAAATCAAGTTATGACTATTAAGCATAATGAGATCAATTAATATTTTCATCTAGCTTCTCAATTTGTTATTTTCTTTCTTCCACTAAAAGAAAAGAAATGTAAAAACAAAATTGACAGTGCTCTGTGAACATTTACTTAAAATATAATTCTTACCCAAGTTCTGTAGCACCTGGTCTCTTTCAAGTTGAGTGTCCCGAATTTTATGTTGTAACATCATTAGCTTTTCTTCATATTGCTTTTTCAGTGTCTGTAGTCTTCTCTGGCTGTTTTCTAATTCATCAATCAGCTTTTGTTTTATTGCAATTTCACAAGTAATATGTGCTAAGTCTTCCTGATAACTGGCTATTTATAAAAAAAGGCAAACAACAACAACACTGAGAATGTATCCAAAAGATGAACCTGGGCACCAGACATTCAAATAAAAACAAGAAAATCCCAGGGTAAACCAGAAACGAATGGTATTGAATATATAAAGTACCACATCAGTTTGACACATAAAACATCGCCCGTTTGAAGTATGAAAGAAAATCAAACAATAAATTCAATAGTAGGAGAATCACTTTCCTATAGACAATATGAATATATGGGTCAGCATTAATAAAATCTGTTTCTGTGGAAATGAGAAAACAAAAATTTAACAAGAAGTTTAACAGAAGTTGGGTAAGGTCCCCAAATACTTTTAAAGGAGAAGGAGGACAGGTACCTTTTTCATCCGACTCAGAATCAGATTCATCAGAGCTTTCACCGCCTTCAATGTTATCCTCCTCCTCTTCTTCATCTTCTTCATCTTCCTCATGTTCACTTGCTTCTTGGTTTTCTTCCTATGAGGTAAAATGTTACAGAAAATTACTATTGGCAAACATTTTGGTTTCCTCATTTTTAAAAAGCTATTGCTAAATGAAAAAAAGATTACTTCTATGAAAATGCAAAGAAAAAATTTGTATTTTTTCAAAAATCTCAAAATGACTAAAACATTTCAATAATGACATATAAGACCAATTTTCCCCGAAACAAAAGTGCACCAAAAACCACCCCAGTATCATATTTCACAGACCAGTCAATATACTTCCTTAATGAAAGAATCCAAGATATGTCAATATATCAGGCTAAAAGAAGGAAAAAAATTTCCTTAATAAGTTTATAATCAAAGCAACAATTTATACCAGTGTGCCACTTAGACTCTCGTTTCCAAAACATGTTTAAACACAGGTGTGAGGAACAACAAACAACAAAATCTAGTGATTAAAATTCATTGTTTCATACTTACTACTTCTATTTCATTTTCTCTTTCTGAAATTCCCCTTTCTTCTTTCTTCTCCTGTTCAGTGTCTGTATTTTCCTCTTTAACAACACTAAGAGAAACATATAGGTATAATATTAAATTAAAGATGCTATTAATTTGCTTCCGCCTTCATCTATTTTCAAAATAATACTCTACAACTATTTATAAGAACATAGTCTCATAACAGATCAGATGATTAGGTTACACACTGCAATGTCTTATGCTTCAGAGGAAGATGGAAAACACCAGTCATTCAGTACTAATTCACAGGAAAACATATTTCCACAAGAGAGGATGAGATTTTGCCCTGAAGCATGAGAGTGATGACACGGGTAAGAATTTTCATTGTTCTAATTTGCTCATTTAAATGGGCACTACCCTTTTTTCCCCTGCTTCCCCAAGGACCTGTTTTTAAAAATAAATTTAAAACAGAAATGTAATTTTCCACAATTAAAAAAATAAGGCTAGGGTTTGTGTCTCCACTGGTAGCTCAAGTCAACATCGACCATGAAAACCAAGCTCAGCTGTGCCTTGATGAACGTGCCCACGTTGGCCAAACTTAAACAAGAGGCCAGTTTTCTCAGAGCAACATTGCTACAACTTTTTGCTTTCGCCATCTCCATAGCAACGGGCTACTGTTTCTCCATGTGCTATGACTGAAGTAGTTATCTTTTATATCACTATTTTGAAAATACAGGTTGGGCTCTGAATGGATATAAAAAATCAGATGGCTTCCTCCAAAACTTATCAACCAACTGAATGCTTTCCTCTTTAATCATCAATGACCAGCACCAATCTAAGTACAGACAGTCAACTCAGATCATTGTTCATTTGGGCTAATTCAGTGCTGAACTTTAATTAATAACAATGGGTCTTTTAGATGACCAGGGTCTCCTTCAAACTCCAGATAATGCAATAAATAATGACTCCTCCAGGTAAAGGGAGACATAGGGGCTTAGGATGTGAAAAGAGGAATTCATATGTACATTAATTAGTTGTAGAATTTATCAAGAAAAGACATCTAAACAAAATGGTTGTTTGACAGGGTTATATATTTGGAGCTAGAAGTAACCTTACAGATCACTAAATCTAACTCCTTCATTTTATTTTTTTATTTTTTATTTTTTTGCTTTTTGAAGGGCAATTGGGGTTAAGCGACCTGCCCAAAGGCACATGGCTAATAAATGTGTCAAGTGTCTGAGTCCGAATTTGAATTCAGGTCCTCCTGCCTCCAGGGCCGGTGCCGCCCCCTCCTTCATTTTATAGATGAGGAAATTGAGTTCTGGAAAGGTTAAGTGACTTGCCCAGGACAGAAATTTTAATGAGCCTTGACTTAAGACTGTATTTAAAAAGCTAAAAAGACATTCTAAAATCCTAAGAATTACTAATACTAATTAATTAATTGCTAATATTAATTAATAATACTAAGAATACTCTAAGAAGACATTAACAATGAAGCATCTAATACAAAAATCCCCTTGTAATAAGTGAAGCACTATACCAAAATAGATTCACCAGAGTTTGGTACATATTTTTTAGATATTCTAATGTTTTCTAAAGTTTTCCCTCATATTTATTTTTAATGTTTAGTTTAAAATATAATTTTATCGATATGAAATTTATTAAGATATAAAATTCCTTTAGTGTTTGATAAATAAAAACTAAAATGTTGTTGCCTTTACCAAAGACAAATTAATAAAACAAAATTTAAGTAGAAAATAATGTGTGAACTGAACCTTTTTATTTTAAAGTATCAACAATTTTAAAGTTAAAGAAAACAAAAAAGGAATACATTTATGGTGGCAATGCAAAGTGGAAAAGCAACATTGAGTTAAAAGTAGCCTATAAAAATAAAATAGAACCTTTTTTTTATTATACTCTGATGTTAAGGGAAGCAATCAGTATATGTATGACCTTCTGGGAAAGAATGAGAACAAAATTCAATGAAGCTTCACTTGTTCATGGATTTCTCGCCTCCATTCAAACCAGGTCAGCCCCTACTTTCAAAAAATTCCCAGTGGTATTATAGATTTTGTGAAACACTTAAAAACACAAGTCTAATGCATAATGATGTTCCATTTTCATATTTCCTTTTTATAAGAGAACAAATCACCTTTGTATATTATGTACTTTATGTATGAAGGCAAGTTTGTATTATTACAGAAATTTTGTATTCAAAATGAAGTGAATGTGTATATGTGTGCATACTTGGGTACCCATGCATCTGATTTAAATAGGTAACAAGGATTCACATATCTCATACATTTCAGGGTCAGGATGATGGTGAGCAGAATCAGGAACCTTAAAGTAGGCTGCAAATACAGGAGATGATCACATAGAAACATGCAAAACTGGCATGGAAGAAAGCATGGTTCTATTAGGAGAAAGAAATGAAGGGGATACCAAGAAAATTATATTCTGACAAAAGAGAAGGAAATAAAAAAATTGAGCAGACTTAGTGATTGTTATCATATCACCATCATACAAAGGTTTGCAAAAGAGATGCCACTTGGAGAGGACTTTTGTGAAAAAAAAATTATGTGTGCAATATACTGAATGCTTCTCTTCTCTTAGCTAATCAATGTATTGGAACTGCTGATTTTTCATCATCATAGAATCCCACTTGAAAACTCTGAAAAGGAAGTTAAACTCAATTACTTAAATACCCAGTTAAGTGTCATCACCTAACAATATGTAGTGACTCTACACTTGAGGCTTAGAACAAAGAGATAAAACAGACAGCAATGGAGAAAAGAAGAAAATCTGATGGTCTTATATCCTCTAATCTCTTTGATACTTTCTTGAATATAGTATTTCTCTCTGGTCCTCACTAATCCAATCTAATTCCCTTTTCTCCACTCCTACCACTCCTCTTCATTTAATTCTTAGTTCCAGCATTCTCTGAAAGTAAGTAGCCCATAATTTTTTCCTTACAGCTGATTTTCTTAAATTGGTTTTAGTATAACTCACTAAATCTGGTTTTGTGAAACAAGGAAAAGGTCTTTCTGCATGGAATTTTTTTTTAAGCTATACCTGTATAGGAGGGGAATCTCCCTCTACCAAAGTATATCAGGAAGAATTCTGCAACTAATAGTCTTAAAGAATTGCCTGAGGGCACTGAGAAATTACTTGACTTTCCCTGGGTCACAATGAAAGTCTGTGTCAAACGTGGGATTTAAATTCACTTTTTCCTATACCACATGGCCCTCCATGCATTTTATGAACTGCTTCGTCTCCTAAGGGTATGAACTCATGTTCATTTAAACTAATGCCAAATAAAAATTAGTCAAATGGAATAAATTTCATTAAAATTCCAAATCAATCTTGACAAATTTTATAACAGAAAAATCAGCAGTCCTGAACTATTAAATTAATTTCATTTACTTTTACATGTCACTTCTAAGAGTTTGCTTTCCAAATCCAAATTTATACTACACTATTCTAGTGTATGAGATGTGGAGTACTAAATGTTAATGAGCCAATTTGTAATCAAAAATTAACCTGAAGCATTAAAATTGTGTTTGAACATACTTCTTATATTCTAGAACATAGAGTAAGCAGCTAGGAAGTCCAAATTAATAAAGTATTACTATACTGAAAAGCCACTGACCAGATAGTTTATGAATCTTGTTAATATATAGTATTAGTTTATGCAAAGCACAGGTAATTTCTTAACATTACTTCCTCAAACTCCAAATATATTAGAAGTGTGATTTCAGCATGAAATGAAAATAAGTTATAAAACAAAATTATATTTTAAATTCAATTTTAAGAATCACCTTTTAAAAGTTCCCTTCCATTCGCAAACTTCAGTTATTCCTTTTTTTAAAAAACTATTTTAATGGCATTTTCTTTACTAAGCTTAGACAGACTATTTAAGAAAAGAGAATCCTAAGATCATAGATCCAGTGCTGGAAGAGAACTCACGGACCATCTAGTGCAACATTTTCATTTTACAGTTGAGCAAATTGAGGCCTAAAGAAGTTAAATGTCATACAGTTACATCACACATGGGACTTGAATCAAAGCTTCCTGAATCAAGGGTTCATGCCTAGTAGTGCTATGCCAGAGAAGAAAAGGCAACTGATGATTTATCATGTCCCACAAGGGAAGATAAATTTCTCATCTACTTCATTAATTTCCAGGCTATCCACCAGTTTCTTAAAGATACTGAATCTTTTTTTTTTAAGTGGTACAATAAGGTAGTTCATTGTTGGATTGTTTCCATCACTTTTTAAGTGAAAGCTATGTCACCCCACTTACAGTAGTCTGGTCTAATATATGAGGTTGCCTCATTCAAGTGACTGAGTTACTTCATTTTGTTTTGTTTTTTACTTTTAGGAAAAAAATTTTTTTTTATCATTAGGTTTATTAGCATTGCTGATAATCTGATCTAAATCAATCAATCTAATAGTAGATTTTGTCTGTGTGAATTGCAACTAAATACTGAAATAGCATTTTAATTTTTAAAACCTGGGAAATATTCTAACCTTGTTTCTTCTTGATTTCTTTCCTCAAGTTTCTGAAGCCTTCAAAAGCACGAAGTACAGTATTGGAAAGCCAAGCCAATGAAGGACAAATCAGACAGTAAAAAGTGAAAGTGACAAGAAGGTAATAATGAAACATGAGCTTGAAGACTGAAAATAAGTTTGAAAAGATATCATCAAAGGACAATACACAGCAATACATTTGGCATGAATAAAGAGTAAGCAGAAAATAATAAAGTCAATAAAATTTATAGTAGCTATTTAAAAGTTTACGCTTAGCAGTTATTAGAAAAAACACTTATTTTAGCTGGTTCTTTTCCCCATCTTTCCCCCCCAAACTGTGCCTTCTTCCTGCAATGCCTTCTTAAAAGATCTTTTGAGAGACACAGTAAAAGGCTATTTGAAAAAGTCTTAAAATTCAAAAAGTAATGCATTTATACAAAAACAAAAAGAGAGCTAATACTGGAAAATAGTTACTATTTTAATGTGTTTTAATAAACTATACATAAATGTTAAGATCTATAGAAAATGCATACTTACAATTTCTAATGATACAACATTATGGTCAAATGGATATGTTTACTATGAAATAAGTAAAAACATTACAATTCTTGTATTTTACAATTATGACTCATAACAGTCAATTAAAGATGCTAGAGTAGACATTTCGTTACTTGTTAGAAACTAATAAACAAAAGGACATATCAGAAGCAATGGAAATGATGAGATGGGAAACAGTGCTTTCCACTAATAATATAGAAATTTTTTTAATGTAAAAGTGTAGATGGGGAAACCACAGAAATCTGATTAATATCCTAAATAAATTATTGAATATTTAATACATGAATGTTGGGCCATTTAGTTATACTAAATACAAACCTTTGTGTGTGATGGACAAAAAACAAAGACATGCTATTATAATCTAATATAACACCACAAATT
>JAQQSU010012572.1:0-11881 GCA_028627135.1 Pseudochirops cupreus | reverse complement strand
TTTGTAACTTCTGTTTGTATTCTCTGAAGTTCAGGGTGCCGACTTTTCCCCCTGAACTAGGTAAATGATATTTGATCGATTGAAGTAAGATTGTTAACCCTTTTTGAGTTGCTTTCCTTTGGAAAAGCAGATCTAAGAACCTGTGCCAGGAGCCACCCTGGTTGTGCTGGGGTGCTTGCTGATACAACACACACACTCATTAGGCAGATAAGTACACTGAACCTCAGAATGGAGAGGTATTATGTCCAAGGCCACATAGATTGTGGCTGAACTTAAGCTCAAACTTTACACTACAAGCTACAATTCTGGTGTCATTTTTTTAGTGGCAGAATGCTATAGGCATAGTTCAAAAGATGACATTAATACATGTTCTTTGAACAATGAGATCAGCTTGATTAGAGCTGAGAGCCCCTGTGCAGGGGAATAGTGACAGACAAGTCGGCAATAATTTTACACATATGTGGCATCATGACTGACAAGTCCAATCTGGATATCGATAAATATATCAATAATGGCAGGTATGCATACCTTCCTTATGAGAGGAAAGAAAAAAAAACTGACCAAGGGAGAGGGATTGAACAGCAGAGGAGACATTAATGAAGTTATGATTCATTTATGTGGAAATTCTATTTTCTGTGGCACCCGACCCATTGGAATTTCATTATAAGATATAAAGACTGATTTGGGTTGGACATGTATTGACTGAGTTTCCTTCTCATAATTAGACTACAATATGGAACTATCAGCAAAGGGCATTAGCTATTGATGAGATGTTTAGGGAGGCAGGAAGTTGAATTATTTGGAGGATTACTGACCCTGAAATGTATTGGAGTAGAGGTGCTGTAGTTTAGAGATCTTTAACATTGAGTCAACATAAAACCCAATTATAATCCAGCCTCTGAGATTCATATCAATTGGGGCCTACCTCAGACTTGACTTAATAAAATCTCAGAGAAGCCAAAAGGATGAAAATGCAGGGCTTCTTCACACATGTATATACCTTACGGTATTTTCCTTTGTAATCTGCCATGATGACTTTGCCTTAGGAGAGGGATTATATCAAAGAAATATATAATCTGAGAGTGGGAAGGGATCTCAATTTTCATCTAAACCAAACCATAGGATTCTGAAAAAGAATCCTTCATTGCAGCTGTCCAAAAGTTGGTTATCCAAGCTCTTTGCAAGATTGAAATTCACTCACTCCAGAGTCAATCAATTCCACTGATGGCTCATTGCAGTGGTTAAGAAGTCTTCCCTTACATTGATTTTAAGTATATCTCTTTTTAACTTCCACTCATTACTTCATTTCTTGTCCATCTTCTGCCCCCCCATTGGGATCCTACACTTAGTATCAACATGTGTGAAATGAAAGAACAAGAGGCTTTCACATGACAGAATATCCAGGCATATTGGGGGGGGGGGGCAGGGGGCTTATAGGATTGTTTGTGGCAGTTTTTCAATTATCAGTGTGAATACTTATACCTTAGAAGTTGTCAGTGCTATGAATCAAGATTTCATTCATTATTTTGCTGATTGTCCAGATTTAAAGAAGCAAAAGAACAAACATTAATAATGCAGAACAAACTTAAAAGTGTGCCATGCATGCATTTTACTTTCCTCTTTGGAGAGCTAATTGTTAATCATTTACCAGCCCCCTGCTGTTCCCCATCTCTGGATTATTCTCCCAACCAAGATACCTGGGAGTCTCAGATGATCACACAGTCAAGGGATCAGCAAGTGTTTAAAAGATAATGGTGAAAATATGATAAAAACTACTTTTTTATTTTTTGTGGGAAATACTGACACTTGTTTGTGGGAGAACTCTCACCAGAGACCTGTCTGACCTCATGTACTGGAAATTCTGCATCTATATGGTTGGAGTCGAAGTCAGTGTAGACGTTTATAATGATTCTACTGATAAAACAAGACAAAGCAACAAGCTTTTAGTAAGCACTAGACATGAGCCAGGCCCTGTACTAAATGCTTGGGAAACAAATAGGTGCAAAAACAACAACAGGCCTCACCTCAAGGAGCTTATATTCTTAAACAGGAAGACAAAACATGCATCATGTGGGAGGAATGGCATGGAAGTCACAGAAATCAGAAGAACCAGGATTCAAATAAGGTTGGCCATCCCAGGCACTTCTGCTATATGGAGGACTTGGTAGGAACTGACCAGTAGGAGGAGGGGCACAGAAAAAGGCATTGTGATGTTCCAGGGTGAGGGAGCTTAGGCCTTAAAGAAAATAGAAGGGAGGTGAGAATGCATCTGAGGGAAGGGGGCAAAATCCAGAAATTTAGAAGCACAATGTGGAATGGAGCTAAAGTTGGCAAATCTAAGCCCATCTTCAAAATAGAAGCCCCAGGAGGAGCTCAGAAATGTGTGATAAAGAAATGTTCTAAAGTCAGAAGGCTTCAGAAGAAAATACATTTTAGAGATTGAGAAGACCCCTCACACTCAGAGTAGTGGCCCAGGGTGAGCCTGTCAATGAGACATAGTGGTAAAGACTGGAAGTCAGTTGCAGAGACAATAGGGAAAATGGTACCTTTCAGCAAATATATATTAAAACATTCCCTATTCCCTCATCCAAGAAAGATTTGTGTGCCATGAGATCTATTGCAATGTATCAGAAGAAATATTTTACAGTTCTCAGTTATTGCCTTCCTTGAGCTGTCAGCTGAAGCTCAAAGGCTGTGATAGGTCTGGGTCAACCTCATGCACAATTTAAGCCACCATTCAGGCAAACTTCCTGACCCTCTAAAACCCTTGTCACTCTCTTTTCTGAACACCAAGTTGTATGTGGTGCATCCATAATATTATATACTCTTTTTCCTAGACACAGGCAATGCCTTTTCTGCACAAATTGGTGCCTTTCATGGTTCCAGTTGGTTGACCAAAACACACTTATTTCTCCTCTGTTATCTCTGAAGTCTATTAAGTCTCATTGGAACAACTGGGTTGAGTTATTCAAATCATTTGGGTGTATTCCTTAATAATTTTTGAATACAGCTGAAAAGCTAAGGATTCCTTAGGATTACTGAACCCTCACAGAATGGAAGAGGAGTTAAGGATAGTCAACACTTCCTGATTTCAAAGGGTTTGACATCTGAATTACATAGATGAAAATTGATTCTAAAATTTAATGTAAATTTTAACCCTGCTTTTCTTTATTAAATTACTTCCCTAGAGATTTTACTATAAATCATAAATGTATTTCCCATTGAGAAAGGGGGCTCTTGGGTCCTTTCTAATCCTGCATATTTGATGGGTTTAATCATTCATGTGATGAGTATGATTGACTTGTCCAAGCAGGTTGATCAGATGCTACATAGCACTATGATAAGAAGAATATCAAGGCACCACAGAAAGAAGTCAGAGGGTGGTGAAGGATACAAGAAATATGCCATGTAAGGACTGAAGGAGCTTGAGGTGATTATTTCTTAAAATTAGTATTAACTCTCTATTGATCCCGCTGTTATAATATTTCAACAGAACTAAAACTTTTAAATAATTTTACCTATTTACCTATTATCTTCTCTGATGTTTGTACAAATTTTGTGATGAGCAGAGTTAAGAATATATGTATACACACACACACATACATACAAACACATCTAATAATAAGGTTACTAGCCCACTTGCTATCCTTATTGCTCAATCTCCCTTCTCTAAGCTTTGGTATTAGCTGTCCCCCAGGTCTGGAATGCTCTCTCTCATCACTTCTTCCTTTTAGATCTATCTTTTTTTTTTAATTCTGGGCTCAAATACCACCTTCTGTAAGAGATTTTTCTTCTACTCCCCTCATATCTAGCTTCCCATCCCACATCAGGTTTTCCCTTTAAAATTATCTTCTCCCTGCTCTTTATTCATCTTGTATATACCCTTTATATGTATGTTATCTCCCCCAGTGGAATGTAAATTCTTAGGGAGATTTTGTTTTCATTTATTGCCTTGTACCCCCAGTGCCTGGCATAATATATGAGATGGTGCAGAGGTCTTATCAGTTGTTGATGATCTAGAAGGTCTAAGTAAATGAATACTTCTCTACCAGCCATTGGTCTATACTCTTTTCCAAAGCATTTGTGTGCCAGCATCACCTGGCTAGCAGTGTGCTGAGGCTGTGGATGCCAGTTTCCCCACTGTTTCATACAAAGGGATTTAATAAAGAATGGAGATGAGTTGGGGTTCCTCCAGAAAGCAGGGACAGGAATGGAGGCCTTTTGCCTTAGAGGCCTTTTGCCTTTGCCCTTCAAAAAACTATTTTTAAAAAGTTATCATGCTTAGCCTAGAAATGAGAAGTGAAGGGGACTGGAACATGGGACAAGGACACCCATCACTAATTTAGTGTTTTGAAAACTTAGTTTTCTTGGTAATAGGGAAACCTGAAGGTCACATTCTCAGACATGACTGAGAATATTTCTGAAATCATCAATACTTCTGAAGCCTTGAAGCAAACATCACACTATTTCTCACAGAATGCCAAATATATCAATTTCTTGGCTGTTTCTGAGCAGTAAGTAGAGGAAATTGAAGGGTTTTTAAAGTAAGGAAGGATTAGCCTGGTTTTGCTGGGTCCCAGAGGGCAGAGTTAGCAACCAGGAAAGCTATGGAAGAAAGCAAATGTCAGCATAATAAAGGGAAGAACTTTCTAGTGACAATAACTGATATTTATTAAGGCTTTCAAATCAGTTGATGCTCGTTCATTCAAGCCTTGAGGCAGCCCTCTAAATGTTATGCTCCATTATGAAGATGAGGGTACTGAGGTATAGAAAAATTAGGTCCATCAATCCACCAACAAGCATCTGTTTATGAAGCACTTACTATGGGCCAGGCACTGTGCTTAGTGACTTGCCTCTGTTCTCAGGTTTCTAGTGTCAGAGAGAGGATCTGAACCCAGATTTCCTGGACTCTAAGTTCAACATCCTATCTCCTATACCATGAGTTGTAGGTGATATTATTCAGTGAGAAGACCACCAACACAGGTAGATCCAGATTCAAATTCCATCTCTTACACTTATTATCCATGTGACCTTGATCCAATCATTGACTCTCTGTCTTCTCACCTAGAAATTGAATTATACGCAGTGCCCTTTGAGTTTCCTTCCAAGTCTAAATTTATGATTTCATGATTTATCCAACATATAGATGAAATGCCTAGCTCCATATTCAAACAGAAGCTATGAAGATTCTTTGTTGGGAAAGCTATAGACTACTGCTGTACTGTTTTGGAGGTAGCTGAATTTGAAGTTTCAGAGGCTCATTCCAGCTCAGAGAATTTCTGGGTCTGAAAGGCTAAGTAAACTCTGTAGGGGATCCCATCAGGCTTGCCTTTGTTATGGTCATTGGGAAACAGAGAATGATGATGATTTTCAAAGGAGCTGGCCACATTGTCCTTCCTGTTCCAGCTCCACAAAATAGTTCTCTAAGTGCTTTTAGACAGTGGTCTTATGTTTTCTGAATAGCCAGCATCCTTATTCAAAACCAGTTTCTAAAACAGATCACTTTGGTTTACTAACCAGATTTTATAGTGGCCCAAAGTGGGTCCATTTGGAAACAAAATGCCTATGTTCTTTTCTGGCCCTGCCAGCTGCATCTGCTCATGCTTCCTCTCCGGAGAGTTTATTTCTCTTTCCTCATTGTAATGGCCAAGAAGGAAAGATACTGGACGAATTGTGATAGTATATCCCACCAGACATAACTGAGACCTTGACCCCTAAATATGTCCTTTGTAGATTGGTCTTTTGAAACACTAAATGAATGAAATCTTTCCCTTTCAGGCATGTGACCTTCTCCTTCTGAGTGTCATAAATCTAGAACTAAATGGGATTTAGGAAGTCTTGAAACCTTATTCCCTTATTTTCCATATTTGGAAATTGATATCAAGAGTAGTTAAGTGACTTGCCCAAGTTCACACAGGAGAAAAGCATGAGGAAGCATTTGAACCACTATCTTCTGGCTGAAGTGCCCAGGTGCACATTTTACTCAGCCCAAGTCTGGTAATTTAGTACTGTCCTGAGTCATTATTATTTTTGTGGCATTGTAACGTTATCTAGCCTTTAGCAACTTACATGTCATTTCAGCTAATCTTGACATCAGCTCTGAGACTTAAATGCTAAGTGTAGGAGGAGTTAAATGACTTCCTCAGGATCGCATGATTAATAAGTATTTGAGGCAGGATTCACACTCAGTTCTTCCTGACTTAGGGACTAATGTTCTACCTACCTCACCACTATTTGTGTCATTCAGCAAGTATTTAACACCAAGGCTTAAAATAAAAGACAAACTGTTTCCAGGCACCATTATGGAACAATAGACAAGAGTGGCAGAGAACATTGTTTCATTGGGCAGACAAACAATGCAATTAAAAAATCACCCCCAATTCTAAGCGAGAGGAAGAACCCCTCTTTCTTGTGTGCTCAAACTGAAATAATTCCTTAGTTCGAATGACCTAGGAGACATTCCCCATGAAAACCCTGACAGTTATGTTTTCAAATGAGATGAAGAAGTCACCTTCAACATTTCTTTGCAGAGTTATAATATTCACACTCATTGGTCTAATCCAACTGGCTTTCATGTCTTTCGTTACAGATAATATCTGATTCCTATCTCTTTGCCTTTGCACAGACTATTTGTCTCCCATGCCAGGAATATCATCTTTCCTCAACTCTGCGACTGAGAACCATAGTTTCCTTCAAAACTCAGTTCAAGAGACACTGCCTTCCTACCACATGAGGCTAGTTTCCATTCCTCTAAAAATTACCTTCTATAAATTTTGTACACATGTATATGTGTGCATATATGTATGTGTGTGTACATACATATGTGCATACCTGCTGCCTCCCCACTAGGATGTAAAGTATGCTCTTTAAAGGCAATGTTCTAATTTCCATCTTTGTATCTGCAGCACCTAGCACATTGTCTGACAGAGTAGATTTGATAAATGTTGGGTGATAATTGGTTAATTCAACTCAAGAAGGAAAATGTACTATTGGCTAAGGTTTATTTAATTTACAATGAATAATTCTTAGTACTCATCCTCTTGCTCAAGGATTATAAGGCTAAGATTTTTTAAAATGTTGCTAAGAAGTTTAAGAGTGCCCATAGGAGGGTAATAAGAATAGTGAAAATCCTTCAGTTCATACTATATGAGTAGAAGGTGGAGGCATTGGAACTCCTTATCCTGATAAAGAAAAGGAATTGAAGATGGGATGGGATATCAACTAATTTGGAATATTTGACACAACAGCCCTTTCTTCCTAGAAGTTCATTCTGCCATTGGTCTTCCAAAGTTGAAACTTTAGGACAAAAGGTCACTTCCTCTGATTATTGAATTCCTTTCCAACTTCTTTTGCTGAGGAATGTTCCTAGGCTATCCATGTCATTATTCCTTTCAGAGCTCCTCTCCTGATACTCTAGACTTTCTCAGCTTTGCTTCCATTTGGGTTGCCTGCTACTATATTCTTCCCACCTTCTTTTGAGGTTTTGTCTTGCCTCCTTCGAGCAGAAACTCTTGAAAGAAGGTGAAAGTGTTGTTTTGGTTTTGCTTGGTTTTGTATTCCCAGTGCTTAGAACAGTGATTGGCAAATTTTATTGTTGTTTGGTTGTTTCACTCATGTCTAACTCTGCATGACCTCATTTGAGATTTTCTTGTGAGAGATGTTGGAATGCTTTGCCATTTCCTTCTCAAGTTCATTTTACAAGTGAAGAAATTGAGACAAATGGGGTCAAGTGACTTGCTCAGGAACATACACCTAGTAAATTCCTGAGGCTAGATTCAAACTCAAGAAGTTGAGTCTTCCTGATTCCAGGCCAAAAAATCTATCCATGGCACCATCTAGCTATGGCTTGCACATAGTAGGTTTAAGCACCCTGTTGACTTGTAATTGACCTGAAGTGCTATAAGGAGGGATAGGAATAAGGTTTCTTTTGCTTACCTACATAGAATTGGGAGTACAGGGGGATTTGAAGGACTTTAAAGTATGCAAATTTTAGGTCAATATCAGGAGAAAATTTAAAAAAAATGAATAGGGTTTTTTTGGCATACCTAGATCACATAATTTAGTGGGTCCTCCTTCTAGGGAAAACCATCCTTCATCCCCCTGCCACTTATGTGTGTGTGGGTAACCACTCTGGATTATCTGTGTAGAAGAAACAGGATGAATCTTCTAGAATGGCCAGGTGGAGACACTTGCACAGAGCCTGGCACATCATAGACACTTAATAAATAAATGTTTATTGATTGATTTTTCCCTCAGTCAATGGAAAGATTGAAGGTTGTATTTTCTTCACACATAGCTCAAGTAATATGACCTGAAATCACTTCCATTTTGTTTTTTGGCTTGGTTTTGTGTCTATTTTTATTGTCTTCAGTTTCCATTGGAGGGGGTAGAATCCTCATGGAACCCAGAATTGAAGCATGGCAACCTGAAAGCTAGGATTCCATGCTGCATATGGTACCCCGTCAACCGGAAAGGGCAGGCCTGAGAAGCCAGACTACCTTTGAATTGAGCCCAAGAAGAGCATCAGCCTTGGCACTTGGGTCCAAGCAATGGAGAAACTGAGACAAGCACAGATTCTGTATCTAGGGTTATGTAATCAGTCCACCATAGTTTCTGGTCACACAACTTTCAGAATAGGGGTAAGTTCCTTGAGGCCAGGGATTATTTCATTTTTGTCTTTGCATATTCTTCCCCTAACACAGAGCTGGAAACAAAGTAGGTACTTATTACATGATTGTTGGATTTAATTAAACAGAAAATTTTATGCTGCTGCTCCTACACAGTCCTTGATTATCTGAATTATGTTTGGAAAGACAGTTGTTGTATAGTGAGCAAAATGGCAGGCTTGGAATGGGAGATAAATTGTCTTCCCACCTACCTCTGGCAGATGTTAGTTCTTTGAGTTGGACGAGCCATGTTATATTATGCAGGTTGGGACAACTTCCTAGAATGACTCTACAAAGCAATAGGCATCAGATGAGGCATAATAAATACCTCAAGGATCACCCATACAGATTATGGAATTCTGTTGCAACACTAGATCTTGATGTGTTCTGGTAACATAATAAAGGAGAGCTAGTTTGCATAGTGGATAGAGCGCTTGACATGAACTCAGTAATATTCAACTTCTTTAGTTCAAATTTTCCTCAGATACTAACTAGCTGTGGGACCCTGGACAAGTCATTTAATCATGTTTGCCTCAATTTCTTCAAATGTAAAGTGATCTGGAGAAGTAAATGATAAATGATTCCAGTAGCTTTGTCAAGGAAACCCCAAATAGTTTCATGAAGAGTTGGACGTAAAAGAAAAATGACGAAACAACAATATAATGAAGCCTATTCATAATCACCACACACCAATCCTTGGACTTTTGGGAAAGTTGCAGCTATAATATTTTTAGCCTTATTCATAATAACTTGTAGTTACATAAAACTTTATTATTCTTAGAAATTTGAGTAGTACTTGTATACTTTTTATCTGAAGTATAATCACATATAAACAAGCTTTGACCATCTAGAAATCAATCTAGTGATGAATGCACTTAAGTGAAGACAACAACTCAATGATTCACTCTTGCTGTCTATTCTTGAAAGGCACCCCCAAAAAGGCCACATCTTATGGAAGAAAGTCTTAGCTAGAAGGCGCAGATTCCATGGGGACCAAAGTTGCATAGCTCAGATGTTAGCAATGCTTATGGCAATGAGGGTCTGATACATTTAAATGTGGAGGGATTATTTTACATGTAACAGAGCAAAATGAGAGACCGGGATCCTGATACAAAAATGTTCTCAATATATAATCACAATGCTCATCAAATATTCATTTTCCAAGGAGGTTCTTTATGTAAGACACTTTCTATGGAACAATGATTCACATGTGGAAAACAAAGTCAATTATTTATTGAAATGTAGAATTTCCTGTAACCATGAAATTCATAGTGAATTTATTGATTGATACATTATGTAGTATTCATACATTATATAGTATACATGTGTGTATGTATTGGAAATGCATGTGTGAATGTATATCTATGTGCATGTATAGGTATAAATATATATGCATATACATATGCATTTAATATGCACATTTTTGTAGATAGATGAATGAATGCATACATACATACATACATACATACATACATACTTGCATAGTTGGATATGAAGACCTACGCTTTCAGCAGAGGAAGGGAAAGAGACAAAAGGGACTAATCATTTCTATAAGACCTACTAAGTGGCAGGCACCATGCTAAAGGCTTTATAAATGTGTCTATTCTCACAACAAACACACTGCTTATGTCTTGCCCATTTTTCAGTTGAAAAAACTGATGTAAACAGAAGGTAAGTGACTTCATCAGGATCACACAGCTAGTGTTTGAAAGCATATTTGAACTCAGGTCTTCCTGACTGCAGTACTAGCATTCTATCTGCTGCACCCTTTATGCCTACATATGTTTTCTGAACTTGAGTTCACTTCCGCTTGACTCTTTATCTACTTGTGTAAGAGTGTATTATGTAATATTTTTAATAATAATTTTGTAATTTTATGTATTTTTACATCTTTAATATGTTATTATTTTATTAAATATTTCTGAATTACATATGAAAATGAACAATCTTTCATGTTTCAAATTTTGAGTTCCAAATTCTTTTCCTCCCTCTCACTCCTCAACTACCCTTTGAAAACACAAACAATTTGATATCAATTACATATGTGAAGTCATACAAAACATGCCCATATTGGCCAGATTGAAATAGAAAATGCAAATGAAATAATAAATAAAATAAACTTTAAAAAATATGAAGAATTTTTACAACCAGTTTCTCTGATAAAGGCCACATTTCTAAAATATGCAGAGAACTGAGTGAAATATATAAGAATACAAGTTATTCCCCAATTGATAAATGGTGAAAGGATATGATCAGGCAGTTTTTACAGAAAAAAAAAATTAACGATCTATAATCATATGAAAAATGCTCTAAATCATTTTCTTATCTTGATTAGATCTCTTTTATTGATTAGAGAAATGCACATCAAAACAATTGTGAGGTACCACATCTCACCAGTCAGATTGGCTAATATGACAAGACAGGGAGATGATAAATCCTAGAAAAGATATGGGAAAATTAGAATGCTAATGCATCATTGATGGGGTTGTGAACTGATCCAACCATTCTGGAGAGTAATTTGAAACTGTACCCAAAGAGATACAAAAACATGTGTATCCTTTGACCAAGCAATATTACTTCTAGAGCTGTATCCCAAAAAAAAATCATACAAGTGGGAGGAGGGACCATATGTATAAAAATATGTATAGAAACTCTTTTTGTGATGGCAAAGAATTGGAAATCAAGGACATACCCATCAATTGGGGAATGGCTATACAAGTCGGGATATATGAATGTAATTTAATACTATTGTGCTATAAGAAATGAGGATCAGACAGACATCAACTGGTGAATACTTTTCACTTTTTAAAAATTTGGTCCTATTCCCTATATACAATTGAAAAATGATGCTTTTCTTTGAGAAACTTTCTGTAATTTCCCCCAGTTTCCTGTTTTTATTCTAATTTTGGCTGCTGTAATTTTGTTTCTGAAAAAGCTTTTTAATTTCATATAATCAAAATTATCCAATTTACTTCTCATGATCCTGTCTATCTAATATTTTGTTATAAACTCTTCCCTTATGCACTTATCTGACAGATATTTTTTTTCACAAGCTACCCTAGTTTATGATTGTTGGAGGCGGGGGGATGGGTGTTGCTCAGAGCCTGCTTGTAATGTGCTGAATAATCCATATAAGGTGATGGTTTGAGATTGTAATAGTGAGTGGCTAATCCATATAAGGTGATATGTGTTATATGTAGTTGTGATTGCTTGCT
>JAQQSU010012571.1:0-11881 GCA_028627135.1 Pseudochirops cupreus | reverse complement strand
CTATGGCTTTTAGGCAGTCTTCATGTTTCCTGGAAGCTTTAGGTGCGGGAGTTCTGACTGTGTTGTCTTCCTCCCATTCCATGCTTTGATCCTTCTTGTCCCCAAGGAAGAAATCTAGAGTTTGATTGCTGTTCTTACTTTGCTTCCTTTGCCTTCTCATGATGGCCAGTCAATGGTTTTTTAGCTTTGTGGAACTCTGCTTCCAGAGATGAAAGCTCTGTCCTGAATCACTGGAGTTTTCCCAGCTGTTGGAGCCTTAGGGGGCTGTAATGTTTTTTTTGCAGCCCCCAACAGCTTTGGCTCAGTGAAAATGCACCCCAGGACCAACACCCAAGACCATGATCCGGATCCAGGCCACTCAACACATGAGCACTTGGCCTCTGAATGATTGCTTGGCCCCCCTGCAGTCTGCAGGCTGGGACCTCTGAAGCAGCCACGTTGCTGCAGGGCCATGCATCTGCTGCTTCCTTGCCCTGGAGGCAATTTGGCTTGACTGCTTTTCTCCCCCAAGTTTAGCTGAGTACCACTGACCTTACACTTAGTCCTTGTTTCTTATGGCTTGATAATTCTGAAACTGCCACATCTGCTGCTGATACACTGTCCTGAAGGCTCCAGCTGCGGCTCATCCTGGCCACCCCTGGGGCCACGCCACGGTTTCAAGCAGGGCTGGTTAGGCTCCCAGCACTGAGATGAACCCTTTCTGCTGAGCTGCCTTCAGCAAGAGGTATATTTTTGTGAGTATTGGAGTGCTAAAATTTGTTTAGAATCATATTTTATGGGTATTCCTGGTGGCTATGTGGGAGCTGCAATACCTTGCTGCTTCTACTCCACCATCTTGGCCACTTCCAAGCATTCTTGATGAAAAAACCAGAACTGAATAGAAAATTTGACATTCAAATAGAAGAAGCATGAGAAGATAAACACGGAAAAGAAATCATAAGGAATGTATCAAAGTTGAATATTTACATGCCAACATGAAAGAATGATAGTTGTAACTTATGAAACTTTTCTCAGTATAAGGATAGGTGAAGGGATTATAAATATATATATATATATATATATATATATATATATATATATATATATATATATGTGTGTGTGTGTGTATGTGTGTGTGTGTGTGTGTGTATATACACACATACACATATATCTATATAGGAGGGCATATATGTGTATGAATACTTATGTGAGTATGTGTATATATGTGTACATAGACAGAGGGCACAAGATCAATTGAATAGGAAGGGATGATATTTTAAAAAGGGAAATTGAGAGGTGTGAGAGAAATAGAATGAGAGGAGACAGGGAGAGACAGAATGAGGTTAATCATCTCATATAGAAGAGGCAAGGTACAACTGTTACCATGGAGGGGAAGAACAGGAAGACAAAAGGGAAAGGGTCTACCTTCCTCTCATTGAATTTGGTTTAGGGAAGGGATGACATAAACTCTAAACTGGGTATCTTGACACAAAGGAGAGAAGGGGGGATGAAAATGAGAGTTGGGGAGGGAGGGTTGTTAGAAGTACACACTTCTGTAAAGGCACAGGGATAAAGCAGAGAATAAAGAAAGTTGGAGGTTGTATAAGATGGAAGGAAATATAACCAGTCTTTCACAATGTGTCCATTTTGGAGTTGTACTCTGTAACTACACATACACAGCCTGTATTGAATTGCTTGCCTTTCCAGTGGGGGTGGGTGATGAGGGAGGAAGGGATACAATCCAGCATTTAAAGTTCTAAAATCAAATTTTTAAAATCTATATTATGAAATAATAATAATAATAATAATAAATTTTTCTTCTTATTATTTTTATTTATATGCAGCTGAGAAATAAGATGTACAGGCACTGCAGTGTGGAGATCCATCTTGCCCTACCAGAAAGTCAGAGGTGTGATGGGGGAGGATGTATACAGTGGGATTGCTGCTTGGAGGTGGTGGGTAGGGGAAAGACAGGCAGAAAATTTGTAACTCACAATCTGGTGGAAATGAATGATGTAAACTAAAAAAAACAAGTTAATTTTAAAAAATTGAAAAAATAAAGTGATGGATAAAATATTAATAATATGGATAAAGCATACAAAATAAACAAATATAGTCAGTATGGCTGGATCGTGGTCTACATAAAGGGTACTAAAGAGTAATAAGAGTGAAAAGGTAAGAAGGGTTCTGGTTTGTAAAGTTTCAGAGTTTTTTGTGTAACGTAGTCAGACGTGTGCTTTTGAAAAATTGGGAAGTTTTAAAAGAAAATTAGCTTGAAGAGACTTTTTTTTAAAAGAGTGTTTACAAGACAAAGTGAACAACCATCCTTTCCATAAAGGAGTGAGTGCGGAGTTTTTCATAGTTTAGATACATTCACTGTATCTATCATTTGGATTAAATGGTCCTTGATACTTTTTGTTGTTGTTCTTGTTGTTTTGTTTGATTTGAAAGGTAGTATTTGAAAGTGGGAGAAATGCACTATGAAGAATGATTGTGAAGCAAAAATAATATACATGAGTATATTAATAAAGTCAGAAAATTCTATTTTCATGACATGTTTCTTTGTTTTTTGTAAGATGTCAATTATGCCACAGGTAGAACAGTTTCCTATTGACAATAATATACATGGGTTTCACTATTCCAACATGAGATTGATTCAGTTTTCTCACCCTTACCTAAGATGAACAAAGGATTTACCTGACCTGATCAGGTTAGATTACTATTATTTTCTTTTTCTTTCTTTTTTTTTTTGGAGGGGGGAAGGTAGGGCATTTGGGGTTAAGTGACTTGCCCAAGGTCACATGGCTAGTTTTTGTGTTAAGTGTCTGAGGCTGGTTTTGAATTCAGGTCCTCCTGACTCCAGGGATGTTGCTCTATTCCCTGTACCACCTAACTGAGCCTTATTACTATTATTTTCAAACTATTCTATTTTATTTCCCTTAGCGATCTCATTACTCTCATAATTTAAATCATCTCAACACAGATGACTCTCAGATCTATTTGTTCAGCCTTAGCCTCCTGTCTCCATCTCCATATTATTCACCTTGACCTGGATAGTTCCTAGATATTGTAGAAACTGAACTCATTCCCTTGTCCTATGCCTTCCAAATTACTCCTTCCTGCAATCAGCCTGTTGAAGTCATTTTTTCATCTCAAGGCTGGAATATTTCAAGAACATTTTAGATACTCTCCTTACCTAAAATATCTTTCTCTGATTGTATATCTTTCATTAACTGTAAAATTGATATTCCTTACATGCAGTTCTGAGGATATCAACCTTCCCCCAACTCCTATCAACAGGACCTCTACCTCCATCAATTTAGCCACCACCATTCCCACCATTCAATGTACTTCAGTAGCTCTTTATCACCTCCAGGATCAAATATAAAATATTTGATTTCACTTCCAAAGTCTTTCATAACCTCACCCCTAACTACTTTTACAGACTTACACTTTATTGCCCTTCACCTACTCTGAAAGGTGTGATATCAGACTCCTTAAGATTTCTTACACATAGCATGCCATCTCCCAAATCCACACATTTTAATTGATTCCCTTCCATTCCAGAAATGTTCTCCCTCCTTATCTCTATTTTGGTTTCCCTCAAGTTTAAACTAAAGTCCTACCTTCTGCAGGAAGATTTTTCCTATTCTGTAATCTTAATGCCTTCCCTTAGAGACATCCCCCCCTCTCCCACCAGTTTATCCTGTAGGTATCTTGTTTCTCTTAAATTGCTTGCATGCTGTTTCCCCCATTTCCCAGTGGACAGTGAACACCTTGAAAGCATACTCTTTTTTTCCCCTTTTTTTAGCTTACCAGCCCTTAGTACAATATCTGACACATAGTAGGAACTTAGTAAACTCTGGTTGATTGATGGGCTGACTGAATGACAAGTTGTCACTATAGTGAAGACAGTAAGTCAATCAACAACTGGAAAGCCCCAAAGGAGCAGTAACACAAAAGATATATTTTAATTGTACTGAGAGGTACTGTGTCATAGTTGTTGCATATCTGACTTTTGAATGCAAAAGATGTAGTTGCAAGTCCTTTTTCTAATGAATACTGACTATATGGCCCTGGGCGAATTATTTAATTTGTCTCTCCCCTTGGCAATGATCTGAGACTATAAATTGCAGAGAAGACACCAATCTGCCTTAGTAGAAAAAGTTTCTTCACTTGGGAGCTCCCTATACCAATGACAAAATAGGTCCAATCTCTGATAGCTTTCCCAGAACCATCTCTTACTACTACTGACACACTTTAAAATGTCACATATGCCCCAAATAATATGGAATGCATCATTCTTTCTATCATATTTTCAGTGTTTCTGACACCATAAACAATTTGCATTCAGCTTTTAATACCTAGTCATCATTTCTACTGGGAATATTTTTAAGCATATTTTGAAATGTGTACTTTAAAATTGTAAAGATTTGTAGAGAAAATCATGTTGCTTATTCTGTAATGCAAGGAATATGTGCAAACCACAGAAACATTTAAATATTGATTATAACATAGATGGTATCTGCAACTTAGTTTAATGATTCTAAACATTCAAAACAAAACATTTGAATGTTAATTATGGTGCCTGAAGCTTCCTCGAGGCCCCTTATATTAAATGCATGCTTTTTCTTTAGAAAAAGGAGAAATAGGGAAAAAAGGGCGGAGGCCCTTCAGGATTTGTCATGAAATAATTATGCCTAAAGGGGGAAAGCATCTTGGAATCCAGAGAAATTTTGAAAGCCATTCTGTTCATGATCTGAATATTGCATGTATGCTCATCTCTTTGAAAAATTTTATTTGTTATTATTCAGTAGAATGATTTCTAAATATAGACTTCTTAAGTTTAGAGAGATAATTGGAATACATTTTCTGAGGATTCCTATATGTTTCTATTCAACAAATTATTTTTCATTGTTTGTTTTTAAGTGCCTACTATGTACAGAGCAGTGTCAAGATATTGGAATAAAATGCAAACTTTATATAATAGATCACTGTTCTATTCTGATGCTTTATCTAATGGGGGGGCATATGCTGTTCTTAAATAATATAGAAGTATATAGCTATATACTTTTGTACTTTAGAAGGATAAATGGTCATTACATTAGAAAAGTCCGTGGATGGAAACTTCATTAAAGACTGTAGAGACTTGAAAGAAACCTGAAAGAAGAGGTGACATTTGAATTAAATTTTAAAGGGGCGGGGTATGTGTTTAGTGGGCAGAATGGAAAAGCAAAGAGGGCATTTTAGGTATAGGGAACAGTGAGAATAAATTCATAGAGGCAGGAAATCATGGGATATCTATGTGAGATATTTAGTAGGAAAATGTGTTCAGAACATAGATTGTACTAATGTGACAGGAACCAAAATTGAATAAATGGGAAAAATTCAAGAGTTATTATAATGGAAGAATTGGCAGGACTTATTTTTTGTGTAAAGTGTCAAGGAGAACAAAAAAGTTTTAAAAGACAGAAAAATAGGTAAATCACAACCCCACTGTCAACAATTCATAAGCCTGTATTAAGTGCTTACTTTGTGTAATGCACTGTGATAAATGCATTGCCTAAATGAGTAAAATAGAAGGAAGTGGTGTTTAATCCGAGCTTAAAAGCATCTTAAAGTAAAATACCATGATGAATGGCAGATAGATATCATACAACTTTTACAAGGCTGGGAAATTAAAGAGTAAACATCTAGCTGTGGTCTTCCTTTTCCCTTCAAAGATGAAAATCACAATATCCTCTTGAAGGTGAGGTGATCGAGATCCCGGGTTACTTATCTTTGATACATGCAAGCTAAACTCTATTTAGAAACCAACAACATTTTTTCTTATATTTGGATAATTTTTAGAGCCAAGAATTGTGTTGTAATTTGTTTTGTAAAGCATCCAATATAAGTTCACTTGTCCAAAGCTACTATTTAGGATTAATAATCATTGGTCAACAACAGGTTAAATTAAAACAAGTGTGAATAATGAATGACATGAAAGGGTCACATGTATTTGAATTCACATATTCACCGTTATAATCATAATCATATAAAATATGTTATTTAGGACCAGCCCACTGGGCATTTTTAGTGTGAATTCCAATAATCTAACCACTTGACAAGATCCGTTTTTCTCATAAATCAGTTTCTAGCTATACAATGGGAAGAAATTGGAAAAGTAGTTGAACTCTTGTTTATAATGTGTGAAACCACAGGCTGGTGAAGAACATGATCTTTTTCCCCCATTTGATTTTTTTGGGCTTTCTTCCTAAATGGAGAAATATTCCTTGAAGGAAAAGCAATTTCTCAATTTCAGGGTGTTTTTCATTTGTAAAGGTGGCAGAAGCTGCATCCATAGATGATGACAATCTTTGAAAAAAGGAAATGACTTTCTCATAAAATGAACATCTCTGCAACTAGACTTATGTTTTTATGACCTTAAACTTCCCTTTCCAGCTTGGGAGGAGGGATCCTCAAGTACCTACTCTCATTGTGACAAAGGGAAAGGAGTATCACTACTTTCTCCCTCTCAACGAGGCCATCTATGTTAGACTTTCTTGGTACTCTGGGAAATGCTCCATCTTCCAGGATGTCAGGTGGCAGTGGGTCCTGGCACAAACAAAAGACAAGCGTAGATAATCCTAGCTTGAAGCTTAAAGAAGCCACCCAGCATGACTTGAAAATTCTTTTTGAGTTACTGGCTGGAAAATCTAGCATTTTAGGGATCCATATCCAACCTGATGGTTGACACTGCATTACTAATCAATTTGTAAATTGCAAGAAAAATTTTCAGGGCTAAATGACCTTTCTTCATCTGGGGGAAAAATAAGACCTAATCTTACTTTTGAAAAACAAAACAGCAAAACATCCCAATACATAATCAATTGTTTTTTCAAACCCAACTGGGATTATGCATAAATGGTTAATATATATTCCGGGAGAAGCAGTTACTTGTAAGCCCCAAAGGGATTATTCTACTGAATAGCCGGAAACAGGGATTTGAGCAGAATAGTTTCTTTTAGCCAACTATTCACTAGTCATGCATTTGGAACAAAGGAGTCACTGGCTTATTGGTCTACTGGATATTTTTTTTTTTACCAAGTATAAACATGAGATATACTCAGGGTTTTACTCTTGTGATTCCAAGAGATTGATTTGGATATGTTTAAATGCTAGGAGGAGGGGAGTAAATTTGGTGACCACCTAATCCTAGGGATACGTATAGCAGCTAGTTTTCAATAAGGTATGTTTTCAATATGTGAGAAATTAATAAGGTTTCAATATGTGAGAAATTAATTCTCACAGAAAGTATTACAGAAATTAATGCTAGAAATTTCTTCTTCTACCTACCCATCATAACCACTGTCACACAGATGGACTCCTCAGATTCTAGAGATTCTTGGTGTCATTATATCTATTTAAGGCTACTTTCTTCCTGAATATTAATATCCTGTACCTCAGAGACAATGTTAAAATAGAATAAAATCATAAAATCTGTGCCTCTTTAGAATGATATCTACATTATAAAGAGTGGAAATTTTAGCATCTACCCTCATAAAGAAAGCATTATCAAGTGAATAGCAGTTTTTTTTGTAGTCTTGTTCATAGCCCTGACTGTCTAGAATAATAATGCTTATCTTTTTTTTTTACTGTATATACATTTTGAGGTACTTCTTTATGTTCAAATACTGTCTGTTGAGTAAGATATGTTCAACATAATAATTTCTTCATTGTTAACAATCTATCAGTTTCCATGATGACTTGACGATGCATCGCATTTTTAACATATGGTTATTTGTGATTTCAATGTCAAGTCTGATGAAGAAAGGACATGTCCTTCATTGGCTCTTAATTTACATATATAGAAAAAATCCAACAGAATCAGTCATTTGAAATTCTGAATGAAATTTAGTTGCTTTTGTTTTTGTTTTCCCCCAGTAAAGTATCAGAGTAGCTAGGTGACTTAGTAGATAGAGTCTGGGCTTACAGTCAGGAAGACCTGAGTTCAAATCCAACCTCAGTCATTTACTAGTTGTGTGACACTGGGCAAGTCATTTAATTATTTAAGTTCTGTTTGCCTTAAAAAAAATAAAAGTGGGTGGGAAGCAGGTAGGTGGCTCAGTGCATAGAGAGCTGAGCCTGCACTCAGGAAGTTCTTGTACCGTTATTTTGGGCAGGTGGGTGGTGCAGTGGATAAAGGACTAGGCTTAGAATCAGGAAGTTCTATCTTCCCAAGTTCAAATGTGACCTCAGACACTTAATAGCTGTGTGACCCTGGGCAAGTCACTTAACCCTATTTGCCTCAGCTCCTCATCAGTCAATTGAGTTTGAGAAAGAAATGGCAGAGCACTCAATACCTTTGCCAAGAAAATCCCAAATGGAGTCACAAAGTCAGTCATGACTGAGAAATAACTGAACAACAAAAATAAAGTGACAGGAAGGATTATTAGGAACAGAACTGACCTGAGAGGCAGGAATGCCTGGGTTCAGGTCCCGTCTCTGATCCGTATTGACTATGTGAACCAGGATGAGACATTTAACCCGTGTTCTCAATCACTAAGTCTAGAAGGTACAGAGAAGGTGTTGATTTTGATTGGTAGAGGGAATTCTTTGATTTGAAGGTTCCTTCTACTAAAATAATTACTGGTTCAAGTTCTCTCTGGATATTTTTGCCTTGTTACATTTGTTCGTTTTCTAGGTTTTGGTGAATAATTACTTTTAGGAGGTAGAAAAAAGGAGAAAGAGAAAGAGGAGGATGACAAGGAAGAGAAAGAATAGAAGAAGTTAAATTGCGTGAGAGATTCCTTTGTTTTGACAAGATTTTCTGACTATAGAAAATAGGTAGTCTCAATATAATTTTCCACCTTCTCTATAGATAATTCAACCAAAATCATATAAGAGATCATGATATCATTTTGGTTTTTCTAAAGCCTCCTGCAGAAGTAATTGACACAACCTTATCCATAAACAGTAGTACATGAGTGTTGACTGTAGACAGCCCTCACATTTGTATTTTTCACTGGACATCTACCAAGATGGTGGCTAAGAGTTTGCTAAATATAAATATACCATAACATTCCTCACTCATGAATGAGGGTAGAGAGACTCTAAAGTCAATGACAAGCTATGCTGTAAGGAATATCTACATACCTACATTGATTAGATCACTCTCACCGAAGGTCCAAGTCCAGCCATGTCACCCATCCTACTCAATAAATTCCAATGTCTCTCCATGACCCCTAGGATCGAATACAAAATCCTCGGGTGTTCCAAGCCTTTCAGAACTAACCCCCTGCCCCTGAATTTCCAGCATTTCACCATAGTATGTTTTCTTCCATCCAGTGACATTGGTCTTCATGCTTTTCCATGAAAATGATACTCCATCTCTTGGTTCCAGGCATTTTTCTGGGTCTTCCGCATACCTCCAATCTTTTCACTTGTTATCTTGTTATGGACAAGAAATAGTGAAGTAATACTTTATGGAGTTAGAAACCAGCCAAGTGAAACTTTATGAACTTGGGAAGTCAGCCTAGGGTGATTTATCTTTTCCTTGCTCAGTCATCATGCCCTGTGCCCCTCTGCTTACGTTATGAACGCCCTCTGCTTGCCTTAGTAACCGCTTGCTTGCATGTAGATGACTACTTGCTTAGGAACCAAATTGTATTAGTTGGATATGTAAACCCAAGAATGTATAAAAGGTTCTCCACCCCCTAACTCAGGACTGCTCCCCCTTTAATTGGCATGGAGTAGCCCCAGCTGGTAAATTAAAGCTCCTTAAAACTTTTAATTCGGACTTTGCGGTCACTTTGTTAAGACTCGTCAAGTCTTGTCATTTCAATCTCTCCTGACTGGCTTCCCAGGCTGCCTTTAACTAGAAACTAAAATGTTTCTCAAGGAAGCTTTTTACCCAGACCCTATTAATTCTGGTATATTCTCTCTCTATTTTAATGTTTTCCTACTTATCATGTCTACCGTTAGTTTGTATACATGTGTCAGCTTGTTTCTTCCCCCATTAGATTATGAGCTTCTTGGAGGCAGGGACTGCTTCTGCTTCTTTGTAAGTGCCCAGAGCTCAGCACGTTTCCTGGCACCTTGAAGGTGCTGAATAAATGCTTATTGAGTATTTATTGACTGGAACTATTGAAAAAAATTGAGTAAATTGGTATGTATTTTAAATAGAAATGTACATCTCTTCTTGCAGTTTAGATATCAAGCCTTAGTGTTGTCCTGTTTTTTTTGCCTCTTATTTCTTTGCCAAATTGAAAGCAGGGACTGTGTGTGTATGTGTGTGTGTGTGTGTGTGTGTGTGTGTGTGTGTGTGTGTGCATATGTGTACGTATGTATGCACATACACAGACATATATACATATATATTGGTATATCTACATATCAATGTTTATCATGATTTCAATATGGTTTTATCTCCTTATTGATTCATGAACATACCTATTCATTTTCACTCAGCTTCACTCATTTTGAATTTCTTTATCTTCTCTAATCAGTAATTATTTGTATTTTCTGATTGCATGCATTTTGGATTTTTTGGTCATCTTCACCATGCCCTCTCATGTAACATGCCTCCTCTCCCCTTTCAGCTTTCTTTTGTATGTTGTCTTCTGCCATTAGACTGTAAGTTCCTTGAAAGCAGATGTTGTCTTCCTTTTTCTTATTTTTGTCTCCCCAACATTGAGAATAGTCTCAAACACATAATAGGCACTTAGTAAATGTTCATTAACTACATGCACATGCATATATTTGGTACTGTATATGTATAAGTGTGTGCATACACACATATGTCCATACATATATGAGTATATATGAATGTCTTTATATATATGTATATGTAAATATGTGTGCATGCATTGTGTGTGTGTGTCTGTGTATAATTTATGTGTGTTAATGTGCATTTATGTTTGGGAAAAACAGTTAAATCTATCTGGAAGGAAGGTGTTATCAGTGGTTACATTAATAAGTGACAACACTTGGATATGAATCCAGATCCTCTGATTCCAAATACAGTATTCTTTCTCATTTATAAAATTACCTCATTTTACAGATGTGGAATCCAATGATTAGATTGATTAGATGACTTGCTTAGTGTCACACAGTTAATAAGTGAGAGAGACAGACTACTACAGAAATTAAAATATCTGAAAGATAGTTCAGTTAAGGAAGAATTAGACTTTTATAATTGCCTCTAGAAGGCAGCAAAGGGAGTTGTGGGTAGAAGTAATAGAAAAGTGAAGTTGGGTTTTACACATCGCCATAACTTTTTTTTTTTAGTCAATTACCATGATCGTAAAGCAAAAATGGCAATCTTGGGATGTAGTAGGTTGTCTCTCATTGAAGATTTACAAACAAGGGTCTCATTTTCATTCAGAATTTTATAGAGGGTATTCTTTTTCGGATGCAAGTTGGATTGCAGATAGTTGGTTGTGCCTTCCAAGTCTAAAATTAAGTGGGTAACCCAATACAATGGTCAATTATTAAATTGAAACTTTATTTTTTTTTATATGAGATTCTTTATTAAATTTTTTTGAGTTACATCTTTTCTCCCTGTCTTTCCCCCGCCCACCACCCCAAAACAGCCATCCCAGTATTTCCCCCCTCCCCCAGTCTATTCTCTCCTATGTCACTTTTTGGTAGGGCAGGATGGATCTCCCATCTGCAGTGCCTGTGTATCTCAAGTTCCAGTTGGATGTAGTCAATAATAATAATAATAATTGCATATATGTATACACACATACACATACACACATATATATGTATATATATACATACAAAGATAGATAGATAGATAGATACACATTCATAACATTTGATTATGGAACTCCAGATTCTTTCTCCTCCTCCCCCACCACCCATCCCCACTGGAAGGACAAGCAATCAAATACAGTCTGAACATGTGAAACTA
>JAQQSU010012570.1:0-11881 GCA_028627135.1 Pseudochirops cupreus | reverse complement strand
CTCTCTCTCTCTCATTCTCTCTCTCCCTCTCTCTCATTCTCTCTCTCTCTCATTCTCTCTCTCTCTCTCACTCCCTCTCATTCTCTCTCTCTCTCTCCCTCTCTCTTTCTCTCTCTCTCTCTCACTCCCTCTCATTCTCTCTCTCTCTCTCCCTCTCTCTTTCTCTCTCTCTCTTTCTCTCTCTCTCTCTCTCTCTCTCTTTCTTCTCTCTCTCTCTTTTTTTTTCTCCCCCCTCCTTCACGCCAGCCACAATTCTTCTCAGAGGTAAAGTACAGATTAATTTGTTTTATTTTCAGCTTATATTGTGTACTAATCATTGCAATTGTATTTCATGTGCATTAGGGACAAAAACTTACTTAAAATTATAAATAGCTATTTTTATATGAATATTTTTTGGGGAAGTAGTATTGATCATCAGACTTTACATTATTTCCTATGGGAAAATTCACTTTGCAATAGGAACAAATGGCATGATGAGCAGAATCTCCGAAAGAATTAAATTCCTAAACCAAGGTTCTACTGTTTTTGCATTTTCCTTCCTGTTAAGTCATTTTTTCACATTTCCCTCAAAATTTCTTCCCTGGGTCCTCGCCTCCCACTCTTCAGGGTGTCATTTGCCCCCAGGATCTCAGCTCCTCCTAAGGCCAGATGGTTAGTCTCTTTAAGCATCAAATCCCTACAGCTAATAGCCATTGTAAAGTCCATTTTCATGGTATCATAGATGCCTGTTCCCTTTTATCTTTCATCAGCAAGCCATATTTCCTTTTGCTATTTACATCTTTATTCTGCTTATACTCAAGTCTTTGAGTTATCTTCCTCCTGAGATTTTTGAAAAATTTTAGCCATTTGTCTCTCCTTATCTTTCCATATTTCTCATTATTTGTCTCCCAAAGATTTGGTGGTGGTTCTCTTGGGGCCTGGATCCCCAAAAGTCTCACCCTCCTCCGATGCGAGGCAATTCAAAGTTCACCAGCCTCAGTCTCTGGCCCCAGGGATTTCTAGAAATTTGCCCTAGCTAGATGCTGAGCACTTTTCCTCAGGCTTAGTTGAATGCTGAACACACACCCCACTCTCTATATATTCTTCACCCTTTGCTCCTTGTGTCTTTGGCTGAACAACACAGAGCACTGCCATAAATTTCTTCCATTTGGAGTTTAAATCTCCTTGACACTAAAACAAGGTGTGTGTGTGTGTGTGTGTATGTGTGTGTGTGTGTGTGTGTGTCTGTGTCTGTGTCTGTGTCTGTGTCTGTATCTCTGTCTGTGTCTGCGTTTATAATTGAGTTCTGTTGCAAGTGTGTGGTTTGGTTTGTACAGCCCTGCTACCAGAAGTATGGTGGGTGGTGAGTGAGGGGTCCTGAGTGAGCATTTAGAAATTAGAGATTATCTTTGCTATTAGTTTATTTTTTAACTTGTTTGGGCTCTTGCAGTCCCACCAGGGGTGATGAACTTGGGGGCTCAAGGTCACATGTAGCCCTTGAGGTCTTCAAATATAGCCCTTTGAATGAGTCCAAGCTTTACAGAATAAATTCTTCTATTAAGGGGATTTTATACTGTGAAGTTTGGAATCAGTTAAAGGGACTCCCTTGAGGATCTAGGGGACCACATGTCACCTAGAGGTCACAGGCTCTACACCTTTGTGGTTGAAATCGTTTTATCACTGTCATATGCATCCTCTTCCACCTGCTTGCAACATAGCCACTCTAGTTTATGAGGTGAGAGGCGATGAGGAAAGAACTAGGGTTGTTGTGTTGCAAGGGAGAGAGAAGGGATTATGTATCAGAGATGTGGAGATAGAGATGATAAAATCTGAAAATAGGCTACCAGTGTGCCATAAAAAAAAAGAATGAAGAGTACAAGGTGATATGGAGGTTGACTGAGAGTGGGAGGAGAGATACTACCTTGAGAGGATGCGTAATGTTAATGGCATATAAGATCTTCCCTGTCCATTAATAGGCCTCACATGGAGCCTAGTAAGGGAAGTTTGCTTAGGGGAGGTTGCTTGTCAGAAAGTTTTAGCTCCCTACCTGCTCAGTTGTAAAGGTTGTCTTGATCCAGGGATGTTTGGAAAGTGTATACTTGATGCAGGCAGTCAGGGCCCTGACTGTTGGTCTTTATTTCTCTGCTTGTATTTTCTCTGAAGTTCAAGGTGCTGACCTTTCCCTTGAACTAGTGAATGTAATTGTAAAAGATTGTTGATCCCTTAAACAGATATCTTTTCTAAAGCAGATGGAAGAACCTGTGCTAGCAGCAATCCTGTGGATGCCAGTGTGGTTGCTGCTACAGGATAGTAGGACCTAGTTAGGATTTGTTAAGAGTTAGAAAGGCTAGTATGTATTTGGGGATATGAGAGGAGGAACTAGTAGAGAATGATTGAAGACTAGAAAGATAATGGATCATCATGAGAAGTCTTCTGGAGGCAAGAGGATAAGTTGGTATAAAATGTGCATGTAGAGGGGTTGGCTCTTTTTAGGAAAAACACAATCTCTTTATCAGTGACTGGAATAAAGGAGTAAGTATCCAGAAATAGAATAAAGCTGCAAAATGAGAAGGGTCATTAAGATAAGGCCTGAACCCCTCATTTGTTCTATTGTTTAAAAAGAACAAAGGAACCATGCTGCAGATGGCCATTTTTGCTTGGTAAATATGGGCAGGATTGCCTCTAGGTTTACTATACAGTCTACTCTAGACATAATAATAAAATTAGTAATAATATATTGATAATTAACTAATAATAAGATGGTATTTGTCTTACTCGGTGAAGAACTACTTGTACTGAAAACAGTAGAAATTAGAAATTTGGATGAAGAAAGTGAACCTCATGTTCCAGATAGTAAAGATGAGGTTTAGTATGACAAGGGGAGAGATGAAAAAAGGATTGACTCCTCTTTTGAAGTAATTTTTTTGTTCTAAGACTGTCTTTTAATAACTCAAGCATACCTACACAACATTGTTCGTGACCTTGACATCCAAAATTCAAACTGAACTTTTAGCTTTTAGGCAAAAGGAGGAATTCTTAACAAAAGGGCACCAAAATGCATTCAAAACATGAAACTTCTCTTTTAAAAGCAGTGGCTGAAAAAGAATTTTTTGTGTATCTATGGGGACTGGCTTAAAAGGAAAAGAGAGGAGAAGAGAGGAGAGGAGGCAAGGAGAGGAGGGGTAAGGATGGGAGGGGAAGAGAAAGAAGGGGAGAGGAGGGGAGAGGAGGAGAGGGGAGAGGAGGGGAAAGGAGAGGACCGAAGAAGGGAGAAGAGGAGAGAAGAGGAGAAGAGAAGAGAGAAGAGGAAAGGAGAGGAGAGGAGAGGACAGAGGAGGGCAGAGGGAGGGGAGGCGAGACAACTATGCTCAACCAAATACTATTGCATTAGTTCTAAATCAAATACCAAAATCAGGGAAAAAAAAATCTACATTAATCCATCAATCAGTAACCATTTTTTAACCACCTGAAGTAAGGAAATATTGCTGCTACTATTTCCAACTCTTTCTACCCAAGGACTCCCTTCCATAACTGATAGTCTGTGCCTACTCTGGCATTATAGTCACCCCAAATTATAAGCTTGTTCTTTTTCAGCACATTAATGATGAGGGTCTCTAGATCTTCATAATTCTTTTCTTTGGCCTCATCAAGGTTCATCATGGTGGGAACATATGCCTTGATGATGGTGGTGTGGATCTTTCCAGCAAGTGGCAATTGGATTGTCATGGACCAGTCATTCACTGCTTTGGGGAGGTGTACAAGTTTGTTGACTAGATTAGATTTGATTGTGAAACCTATGCATGACACTCCCCATCACTGTGGCCACTTCAGAAAAACATGTATTTAGCTCTGACTTTGGTAAATTGGCCTACATTTGCCTGCTTTTTTTTTTTATTTTTCACTCCGGGCTGCTATATGTGTGCATTACTTGGCTGTTTGTCTTTCATGTTGTGCATAAGCATGTGCACATTTCATGTACCACTGGTGAGTAGAATCATCTTCAGAAAAGTTTTTGTACTTGTGTGTGTGTGTGTGTGTGTGTGTGTGTGTGTCTGTATGTGTGTTTTAACTGCAGGTTAGGACCCTTTCCTGCTGTGTGGTAAGCAGGCTTAGTTAGGTTAGGTGAAGCAGATGATTTTAGGGGCACCTTTTCTAATGCATCCTTCTTCACACCTGGAGGTAAGCAGTGAAATCCTTAGGAAGGGTAGCTTAGACAGCCAAGGGGCTGCCAAATTCTACTGCTGCTTCATTGCAACAAGGAGATGACTTATGGACTGGGCTGTCTGTGTGCAGGGTTGTGACTACAGCTCCAAGTATTTCTACACCTGCTGCTTCATCACTTGCCTATCACCGCAGGACTTCAATGTAGGTAAATATACCAGTGCCATGCCAGGAAATTGAATCACTTCCATTTGAATTGTCTTAGGATGATTCAGAAGATCACCTGACAAGTTAAAGTACCAGACACTGAATTCCTTTCTCTAGCTGAACTGCCAAGCATTGAAACTCTACTGCAGAGAGCACAACTCTGATGGGCTGGCCAGATACCAAACATGTGTTTGCTTAAAAGACACTTTTATGAAGAAATCACACAAAGCAAGGGCTCACATGGAGGCCAGAAGAAGCAATACAAGGACACTCCCGAGGTCTCTCTGAAGAATTTTGGAATAGATTGTGAGACATGGGAGACGCAGACAAAGGACCACCACACCATGATGTGCCCACATCAAAGGTGCTCTGCTCTATCAGCTAAACTGAGTCACAGTAGCATAAAGGAAAGATGAGATACACAAGTCTAGAAGACATCTCCATCCCACACGAGCATATGGACTATTTGTGCCTGACCTGTGGTAGAGTCTCCCAAGTTTGTATTGGTCTGATCAACTACAGTGGGATACACTGTACACTGACCCAGATGTAATGATGCCATTTTGGTCTTCTTGCATTATGAAGGACAACAACCAAATCTTTTTAAAGCATCTCCTGTGTATCAGACACTGTGTTAAGTGTTAGTGATACAAATATGAAAAGAAACACAGTCTGTTATCTCGAGGAAGTTAAAATCTAATAAAAGAGGATGATACTCTAACTTAGACTGAAAGGGAGGGGAGGGAGAGAGAGGGCTATGGTAGTGAGGATGGGGAGAAGATATTCCTCATGGGAGCATGGTAAAGAAGTCAGTTAGAGAAACCCCAAAGTAGGATAGCCATATGAGAAATGAAATGTCTGGGCTAAGCTTCTCCTTATACAGGTTTGGAGTTCATGGCCTTACCCTCTACTCAGACAGGTAGAGGGAGGTGATGAGGTGAAGGACCAAGACAAGATCTTACAGGATGAAGAAGTTATCCCAATAATGAGGTTCCGGGCACATGGTGGAGAAATCAGCAAGAGAATTAGTGCAAAGTAGTACAGTCAAGTGAGAAATAATGGCCTTAAAGCAAATAATAGATTCCATGAAAAACAAAACAAAAGATAAAACCAAAAAAGACCATTATTAACATAACAGTTCTAAAAAAAAGTTTTCTTACTATTGTTCTACCATAAGTATAGTTAACTTAAAAAATGTTATCAGGATGATATATCAAAAAAGTGTGTGTTTTTTTTAATCTGAAGAATACATTTGTAAAATTCAAAATCATGGTTGAACCCAAAAGAAACACACACACACACACACACACACACATACACACACAGGAAACTATCTAAGATTGACTAATATTTATAGATGTGAGACGATAATACTTATTTTGATGGTGTTGTCCAGTGATACATAAAATCAAAGACTGGAAATCTGCAGATTTTCAAGTCAGGGAACATATAAAAGAAGGACTCTTTAGAGAATACTTGACTGAAGTTGAATTTGATGCATGGAAATCATTCTAAAAATGATTAAAAATTGGGAAAGTACAATCCAGAAAATTGTCAAGATAGTGTCAATGATCTCATATATCATAAAATTATGGGAAATAATATGTCACTCCAGCTCTATTTCTTGGACTCACATTTGGATTTCTTCCTGGAAAACCTCAGTGCTATTAGAGATAATAATAACTAATAATAGCTAACAGTTTAAAAGTATTTTACAAGTACTGCTTGTTTGATCTTCACAACCACCTTGGAACACAAGTGCTATTATTATCCCTATTTCATAGTTGAGGAAACTAAGACAGAAATTAAGCAACTTGCCAAAAGTCACAGCTAGAAAGTGTCTGAGGCAGGTCTTTTTTTGATACTCAGTCTAGTGTTCTATGCACTGTACCACCTAACTACAGAGAAAATAGTCCACTCAAGACACCATCACAGAATGAAAGCAGTATCAGGGCAAATCATGCTGACTGCTGGGAAAGCACATAGTACTAAGGCTTTAACTGTGTTATTAAATATTCAGAAATAATATTATGACAATGCCCATGTCTGAAGTTCTTGGACTCATTTGCATCAAAGACCTAATCAGTTTTTCTTGAATAGAATATAATCATTACAAAAGAGACATCTCAATTCCCTGAGACTGAGATTTAATCTTGTTTATAGTGACCAAATCAAGAATTCAAATATCTTTGTTTAATTTGAATAACAGGAGCATGTCTTTGTTCACCTTTGACCTCACTGAAAAGGATATTGTTAAAGATGAAGTGCTTGATATGAGGAATTTATTTTCTCCAAGATTGAATTGGCTTTCACCTTGGTATCATTCTATTTGATTAATCCAAAGCTCTAAATTTAAACTATATATATATAATGGTTTTTCTTCACTATGGCCTTTAATGTACTACTGGACTAAAAAGTAAGTAGTGGTAAGAGAAAGAATTCCATTTGGCAAGGGGAAAACTTTGTTTGGTTCTCTCTCCAAGCAGGAATGTTTGTATGTTAATAGATTGCCTGTGGTAGACTTTGGCCAAGATTCAGAATAAAGAGTTTTTCTTCCACACTGCTGTTGAACATTGAGAAGAGATTTTCTGTAGGTGAAATACAAGAGAAATCATCTGTAGCTATATTTTAGATGAGTTAAACAAGCACAATTTGGTTTAGTCATTTAGAAAAATACAAAATTGATTCTTAAGAAAATGGTAAAATTTTCTCAATAAAATTCAAAACCATTTTCAAACACAAGAAAAAAAAAGAAAAGAGAATAAAGGAATTATCTAAAGTTCACCTTTATTTATAGATGTAAAAAATAAAGTTGTTTTTGATGAAGTTATTCAATGACATGGTATATCCAATATTATATTGCTTCTTGATCTCCATGTGAAGGCTTGCCTTGTATGAGTTCTTTATAAAGTAGTCTTTTAGGCAAACGTATGTTTGGCATTCAAACAACATGGCCAGCCCATCAGAGTTACACTCACTGTAGGAGTCTGAATGCTTAGCAGTACAGCTTCAGAAATCAAGTCAGTGCTGGGTACCTTATCTTGGCAGGTGCTCTTTAGAATTTTCCTAAGACAGTTCACATGGAAGTGGTTCAGTTTCCTTGAATGGAGCTGGTATACCATCCAGAGTTCATATGTCAGTACAACAGCTCTGTAGATCTTCACTTTGGTAGACTAATACCTAATAACTCTTCCATCCCAAACTTTCTTTCCAAGCCTCCCAAACACTGAGTTTACTCTGTCAATGCATGCATCAACCTCCTCATCTATTTGGACATCCCTCAAAAGCATACTGCTAATGGAAGTGAACTTATCCACAGTGTTCAAAATTTCTCCATTTTGCTGTAACCAATATTTCCACATATGGATGGTGCATTGCTGGCTTGTGGAGAAACTTTTTTTTTTTTCAGTGCTAATTGAAAGGCCAAAATTAGCACAACAGAAGAGAATTCATCCATGCTTCATTGCATCTCAGTCTTGGAGGCTTCTCTGAGTCACAATTATCTGTGAACCACACACCAACTCTCCCTCCACTTTAGTCTTGGCTTGTGACTTTTTCAAGTTGTACAATCTACTGTCAGTGCAGTGACCCTGATGCCATTTTTGTCCTCCTTGAAAGTGTCTGACAATGTTGCTGAAAACATGCCAAAAGGCATGGGAGCAAGCACATAGTCCTATTTCACTCCATTAGTGACTGGGAAAGTGCAAGATCATTGTCCATTTCCTAAAATTTGTGTAATCATGCTGTTGTAGAACTGATGTACAATACTGATGGACTTCTCAAGGCACCCAAATTTTGCCATAACTTTCTACAAGTTCTAATGACCTAACACTATCAAAGACCCTATTCAGATCACTGAATGCTGTATACTGATGTCTCTTCTGCTCTTGACATCTCTGCAGGAATTGTCAGGCAACAAACACTATATTGACCGTTCCTCTGCCCTTTCTGAAGCCACACTTTCTCTCAGGGAGAAAAGACATTTCTAGGTAAAGGATCAGCCTATTAAGAAGGACTCTGGCATTATAAAATGAGAAATGGAACATCTTGTTTACATTAAACTGAAAAGTTTCTGTACAAACAAAGCCAACGTAATCAAGATTAAGAGGGAAGTGGGAAATTAGGAAAGAATTTTTACAACCAGTGTCTCAGATAAAGGCCTCATGTCTAAAATACAGGGAATTGAGTGAAATCTCTAAGAATACAAGTCATTCTCCAATTGATAAATGGTCAAAGGATGTGAACAGGCAATTTTCACAGGTAGCAATTAAAGATATCTATAAAAATATGAAAAAAATGCTCTAAATCACTATTGATTGGAGAAATACAAATCAAAACAACTGTGAGGTACCACATCTCGCCAGTCAGATTGACTAAGATGGCAAAACAGGAAAATGACAAATGCTGGAGAGGATGTGGAAAAATTAGAACACTAATGCATTGTTGGTGGAGTTGTGAACAGATTCAACCATTCTAGAGAGCAATCTGGAACTATGCCCAAAGGGCTATAAATAATTGCATACCATTTGACTCAGTAATGCCATTTCTAGGGTTATATCCCAAAGAGATCATAGATGTGGGAGAAAAACCCATATGTACAAAAATATTTATTGCAGCTTTTTGTGGTGGCAAAAAATTGTAAATTGAGGATGCCCATCAATTGGGGAATGGCTAAATGAGTTGTGGTATATGAATGTAATGGAATAATATTGTGCTATAAGAAGTGAGGAGCAGACAGACTTCATATTTACCTAGAGAGGCGTATACAAACTGATACTAAGTGAGAAAAGCAGAACCAGGAGAAATTTGTACACAATTACAGACACAATGTATGTGTGATGACCAACTTTGACAGACTGGACTCTTCTCAGGAATGCAAGATTATAAGACAACTCCAAAAGACTCGGGACAGAAAGAGATTACATTCAGAGAAAGATCTAGAAAGAACAGAGCTTAAATGCAGACTGAAGCAAACTACCTGCTCTCTTTCTTTTTCATGTTTGGTTTTGTTTCCTCTTTCCCATTGTTCATTCCACCTGTTACAACCCTTCTTTACAACCAGACTAATGTCTAATGTGAAAGTATTTGCAGATCCTATACTTTATTGCATGCCACCATGGGGGAGGAGGGAGGAGAGAAAATTTGAAACTCAAGGGATTGTGGAACTGAATCTTGTAAACTAAAAGTAAACAAACAAATCAATTTAAAAAAGAAAAAAGAAAGGAAAAAAAAAAGGACTCTGGCAAAAATCTTGCCGGCATTGACTAAGAGAATGAAGCTCCTCTGATCATCATAGGACAACCTATTTCCCTTTCCTTTGTAGAAAGGGACAATGGAGGCAACCCTGAACTCCTAGGGGAAAACATCCTCTTGCCATATAACCTGGAAGATTTCTACCAATTTTTGTATGAGCAGTGGACTCCCTATATTTTAAATCTCAGCTGGAATAGAATCAGCACTGGGCACTTTACCACATGAGTGGAGCCTACTGGTATTTAAAAACCTGTTCTTAAGTTGGAAGTTTGGCTAGAGAGGGATTTACTTCAACCTGAAATATGGGATCAATGGTTTCAGCTTTGTTTGGTGACAGTCTGTTGTGAACACTATGTATGTGTTCAGCTCATCTCTCTAGGATCTTATCTTTATCACTAATCAATGTGGCTCCATCAGGCTGAGTAGTTAAAAAGAACCATAGGTCTTTCACCCATAAATAGCCTTCAGAGCATCATAAAAATATTTTGGATTGTTACTATCATTATAAAACTGAATTTCATCTGCCTTCCAACTGAGCCAAGACTCCTGCATCTCTTCAAGCTTCATTTGTACTTCACTTTTAATGAAGTTAAACTCTGCCTTCTTAAAGATGGATGAACTATCCTGCTGGTAAACTCTGTGAAGTTCTCATTCTACATTTAGCAGCTTCTGAATTTACCCATTATTTTTGTTAAACCGTTAGTGATGTTTGTGAGTGTTCTTGCCCAGATGAGTAAATGTGGTCCTGTACACCAAATCTCTGAAAGTTGCCTACTTCTTTTCTGCTCCACTGTTGCCAATTGTGGGTTGGCTCAGCTTTCCCTCAAAGTCAGTAACAACTCTTTACACACAGAATCTGTTAACATTAAGTCTTTTGGTAGTTATCTTGCCTTGGGGCTACCACCTTTGTTGAATGTGAATGTTTAGTTTGGAGAGGATAAGTCTATGATTGGTCTAGCACTCTGCACCATACGTTCATTGCCTTTGTTACTTTCACATCCTGTCTGTCTCTTCTTAAAATGACATAGTCTATTAAATGCCCATGTTTGTTGTGATGGTGTATCCGTGAAGTTTCATTTCATTTAGGTAAATAGAAGACAGTGTTATGAGAAGGTCATGAGATGCACAAATCTTCCATATGAAGTGACCATTGCTCTTGCTCTTTCCAACTCCATTCCTTTCAAAGATGCTCTGCCGTGTCTGATAGTCTGTTCCTATTCCAGCATTAAAGTCACCCAGAATTACAAGCCTGTCCTCTTTTGGCACATTGATGATGAGAGTCTCCAGGTCTTCATAAAATTTTTCTTTGACTTCATTAGGGTGTGTCATGGTGGGAGCATAATTAATGATGATTGTGCTGTGGTGCTTTCCTGCAAGTAACAATAGCATTGTCATGAGCCCATAATTCACTTCTTTTGGGAGGCATGCAAGCTTGTCCACCAGATCAATTGTGATTGCAAAACCTATGCCAGCTTCACGGCCCTTCCCATCACAGTCACTCAAAAAAACCTATGTATATCCAGCTCTGGCTTCAGTAAACTGGCCTTCATTTGCTAGCCATGGTTCACTGAGGGCTACTATTAAAATGTGATATCTGCTGAGTTCTCTCACAAGAGCTGTTTGTCTTTCAGCTCTACTAGACTTCATGCTGTCCATAAACATGCACACTTTCCATGTGCCAATGGTGAGTGGAATCATTTTTGTAAAAATCTGCTTTTTGGTGTGTTTTGACTGTCAGGTCACATCCCCACCTGCCACAGTAAGCAGGCAAGGGTTAGATGAAGTGGAACGTTTTTAGGACACCTTTTTTTAGCCCCTTCTTTGTGCCAGGAGATGAGAAGTTTGGTCCTTAAAAAAGGCTGCTCAAACACTCAGCAGGCTACCAAATCCCACAGTAGATTCAGTCCAGTGAGAATGTGACTTTATATACTATGCCACCCGTGAGCAGGGTTGTAATTACAGCTCCTGTTGTATCCACATCTGTTGCCTTGTCACTTACCTGTCACCACAAAACTTTGTGGTAGATAAAAATGGTAGAATGATGTGGGAGATGTTTCTAGGCTAAGAACACACTTTCTCATTCAGAGTCATCAGAGACCAGTAGCAAGACAAAAGTCAAGATGACTGGTGATGGTTTAGGATCAAGTGGATGACGTTAGCATCTTCAATGTCAAGCTCTAAGTACTCCACAGTGTCTGCTTCAGTTACCTTTATGGCCCGTTGGAACAAATCATTCACATCTACCCATTCCACCAAGGAAATCTTCACATGTTTGGGGGCA